>PVJN01007994.1:0-67112 GCA_004026805.1 Lasiurus borealis | reverse complement strand
GCGTGGTGCTGACACATTTCTTGACCTTGGAACTATCTGTTTTTTGGCTTTGTTTAGGAGTCAATGATATATAAGTCCTCAGTATATTTAATAACTATTACTTTTGAAGTTAGCACAATGCCGCCAATATGAAAAATGCTTGGGCGCAGTTACAGCCAAATCCACATCATTAATTCTTGGCTCCTTCCCAACATCCCCACTCTTTTCACCTTGCTCCGTCGTTTTGCTCAGACAAATCAAATATTGCTTTGTGCTTGGAGAGCAACTTTCATCAGAAAATTGCAAGGCCTCTATAAACTTTTATTTCTCTCAGTACAAATAAATATCTTCAGAGAGCTCTGCATACTTTAGTGCAGTGGTTCTCAACCTTCCTAATGCCGCAACCCTCTAATACAGCTCCTCATGTGGTGGTGAGCCCCAATCATAAAATGATTTTCCTTGCTACTTCATCACTGTCATTTTGCTACTGTTAATGAATCATAATGTAAATATCTATGTTTTCCGATGGTCTTAGGCTCTACAGGTTGAGAACCGCTAGCAGGGCCACCTAAGACCATCGGAAAACACAGATACTTACATTACAATTCTTAACAGTAGCAAAATTACAGTGATGAAGTACCAATGAAAATAATTTTATGGTTGGGGGTCACCACCACATGAGGAACTGTATTAAAATGTCACGGCATTAGAAAGGTTGAGAACCACTGCTTAAGTGTGTTTATTCATACTGGGTTGTTTTTTCAAAGGGCAAGACAAATTATGGCTTTCTTTGTGTTCACTTTGGAATATAGACATGTAATGTGCAGAATTAAATTTAACTTGACATATTTAATAAATATCCCTTGAGTAAATGATTAGATATAGAGTCAGGTAATGCTCTTGAGGATATGGCCAAGCATTAATTACTTCTGCTAATTTTATATACTGGAACATTTTCAGAGTTACATCCTGTACATTAGATGGAGAAATTGCTTTCCTCAATTAATAACCTTTTTCTGTCTGTTCCCAGGCAGAGAAAATGCTGACTAAATTTCAAGCAGGATTAACTTACCAACTGAAAAACAGAGTCAGTTATTTAAGACTTAGCTCATGATTTGTTGAATTTACATAATTCCACCAATTTATTTCCACTACATTGACCCATTCTGCGTTATATCTCACTGTTAAGTGCCCTCATGGCAGAGGCAATGCTAAGTGTTTCCCCAATCCCATTTTCTTGTCTTCCCAGGTATACAGACTACATTTCCCAGCATTCCTTGTGGTCAGGTGGAACCCTGTGCCTGAGTTCTGACCAATGAGATGTGAACAGAAGTAATGGGATCCTCTTTCAGCCCTGGTCTGGGAAATTTTTCCTTCTAGGCTTTCACACCCTCTCTCTTCCTGTGCTTGTTGGATGGGTGCAGACAGTTGGGTGGAAGATTCTGGGCCTCCAGGAGATGATGGGACTACAATAGGGTATGAATTGAGTTCCCTGCACGACTGCATGGAGCAGAGCAGCTCAGCCTTTGGGTGTGACATCAGCAAGAAAGTGAACCGTGTTGTAGAGAGCCAGGGAGATTTGGGGATTGTTCCAGCAGTTAGCGTACCCTAACTAATATTTGTGTGGATGTAGCAGAAAACCGATACTCTCCTTACATACATGCTACAAATGGCAAGGGGCCATGGAACGCGCAGAACACACTGCCGGAGTTTAACAGTAGCCTGTGAAAATGTGGAACCAGCGAGCCATGTGGCTCTCTGATCGCCATGTCCAATTCAGCCACATGGTGACTGTGATATTCTGGTTTGAGTCAGCCTTTTATCTGGGGCAGATGCAACCGTGGAGCGGTTCGTGTTGTGAAAACTGATCATTGCAGTAAGTGGCTTCTCCAGAGGAGGGAGGGGGGGGGCAGAAATCCATATAAATTACCAAGAACTTCGGTGTTTAGTTCCGTTATTTCGCTGCGAGAACTTCCCTCACCTGTAGCTCACTTCTAATGCCTATGACCCGATGTCTTGTCACCACCCATGTGTCTTCACTAGACTTCTTACTTCACTGTCTAGTAATGTGTAGCTCTTGATCTGGAAGCTTCCTCTCTAGACCATATGTCTTAGAGGGCAGAGGTCATTTCAACGTGGCTCCCTGTTTTATGCCCCGCATTCTGCCCCTTGCCTCGCACATACATGTTGTTGACTGAATGATTAAGGGATAGAATGCCGGTGTGATTTTATTTTTCAGGCTTGAGCAATAACCTTAGGATCATTCGTGAGCAAGTGAGCCAGGCTGGAATGCTTTTAATTCCCTGATTAGAAATAGGAAACTTAGCCCTAACTGTTTTGGCTCAAGTGGATAGAGCCTCGGCCTGCGGACTGAAGGGTCCCAGGTTCAATTCCTGTCAAGGGCATGTTCCTTGGTTGCGGGCACATCCCCAGTAGAAGGTGTGCAAGAGGCAGCTGACCGATGTCTCTCTCTCTCTCATCAATGTTTCTAGCTGTCTATCCTTCTTCCTTCTTCTCTGTAAAAAAGCAATAGAATATATTTTAAAAAAGAAGAAATAGGAAATTTAAGGAAGTAAACTGACTTTAGCTTTGTCAAGAGTCAAAATACAAATCAGTAGTAGAAACAAGAACAGTTTCCATTTTCAGGTTTTATTTATTTATTTTTAAATATAGTTTATTGATTGTTGACAGAGAGGAAGGAAGAGGGATAGAGAGTCAGAAACACTGATGAGAGAGAGACATCGATCAGCTGCCTCCTGCATACCCCCTACTGGGGATGTGCCCACAACCAAGGTACGTGCCCTTGACCAGAATCGAACCTGGGACCTTTCAATCTGCAAGACTGATGCTCTATCCACTGTGCCAAACCGGTTCCAGCCATTTTCAGGTTTTATTTTATTAGCTAACATGAGTTTATTTTTAAGAGCTGCAGCTCAATTAATGAATGTCCCAAGCCCATTAGTGAAAACATGCAAGAACAAATATATAGGTAGCAGTTAGCCAGATCACTTTGTTTATGAGCCAGGACAGATCCTGACGTTTTATTCTTTCGTGAATTCATTTGCCAAAAATTGATTCAGCAGATTTCCAGGTCAGAACCTGGTTCTAGATTCTGGTACAAATGCTACACAAGACAAAAAAAAAAAATGACCCAGCTCTCAAGGAGGGTCCAGTCAAGTGGAGAGCGGATCCACAGACATGAGAACATGTCAGATGCAGATACCATTCTGTGAAAAAAAATGCCAACAGGTCAATGTGATTAAAAAAAAAAAAGCCAGGTCACTGAGATTTCATTAGCGGTCAGGAAGGCCTCTGGGAGGAGATAATTTCATTACGTGCAAGCTGAAACCTGCATGACACAAAGAAACCTGCTACAGAGACATCCAGAAAGGGAACATTCCAGGCCAAGGGACACCGTGAGGTTTTCTCGGTCAGAGAGTAGCCTGTTTAGAGAAGGAGGCAAAGGGAGGTGTAGGTAAAGCCCCGTTGGCTGTGTTCAGGGTCAGGGTTTTACCTTCTGAGCAATGGGAGCCACGAGAGAGATTGTCGGCGGAGGAGAGACACGAGCTGCTGCGTGTTTTAGGAAATACACTGGCCGCCCTGTGCGAAAACTGCCCCCACCCAGCACCAAATGGGGGTCTGATGGATGGCAGCGGGAAGGCAGGGGAGGTTGGGGGGGGGAGGGGCCTCTAGGAGATCAACCGAAGGACTTGTATGCATGTGTGTAGGCATAGCCAGTGGATACAGGGCATTGGGGGTGGGGGAGACAGGTGAGGGCATGTACTGGGGGGTGGGGAGGGCAATAGGGAAAAAAGAAAAATACATTAAATTTTTTTTAAAAAAGAAGGAGGGTTTGAAGTTGTCAAAGGAAGCAGCCAGTTTTGGAGCTTCTTGGAAGGGAGCAGTGATGGCATCTGGAAACGGACTGGACCCGGGGATTGAGGCAGAGGGGGTCCTTCAAGGCATTCTTGGGGTTTCTGGCTTGGGCAGTGGTGGTGGAGGTGGGAGTACCCTCCTCTGAGACGGGAGACCTGGAGGAGGAGCAGGCATAGGAGGCCAAAGTGGCCCAGATGGTGAATCAGGTGCACAGGGCATTGCCAATAGGGGAAGTGCAGGAGACAGGTGACCATGTGACCAGGCCAAGAGAAGAGAAGAAGAGAAGAGAAGAGAAGAGAAGAGAAGAGAAGAGAAGAGAAGAGTAGAGAAGAGAAGAGAAGAGAAGAGAAGAGAAGAGAAGAGAAAGAGAAGAGAAGAGGGCATTTTGAGCAGGCGATCAGATATTGGAACACACAGGAAAGATACAAGAAAACACAGGTCATGTCAGACTTCTGAACCTCAAGATTTTATGTGCCTTTTTTTTTTTTTTTTTTTTTTTTTTTTTTTTTTTTTTTTTTTTTTTGCTTCCTTCCCCATCTCCTTTTGAAGATGCTGCCCTGTCATTTCTGCCTCTCCCAACGGGTCTTGTCCAATCCTGCCTTCTCCCGGTCTCCATTGTGCTCCTCACCCCTTGGCTTTTACCCTCAGAGACCTCCCCCTTCCTGTCCCATCGTCCTGCCACTTCCTTTATTTTCTTCTTCGCAGCTCTATGAAAGGAGCCCCCCAGTGTGATGGCTTGTGGCCTGCACATCACAGCTGAGGAGGGCGCTGCCGGGGTCTGTATGCAAGTCCAGGTGGAGGTGCAAGCTCTGCCTTGCGTTAGCTGCGAGGTCCGCGATTCCTTGTCCTCTTCTAGAAACATGAGGGGATCGGACTGGAGAGCCCTTGGAGGTTGAATGTTTTCTGTATCTGAGTCGTCTCAGCCCTCAGGCTGAAGGGAGCGCACTCTTGCAAAATTGGCAGTAGGAGCCGGTATAATAGCCATCAGTACCTGAGAGAGAAGAGCTTTTGTTTTTGTTTTTGTTTTGTTTTTTGGTTGGCTGTTATTTATTTGTTTGTTTATTTGTTTATTTGTTTATGTGCGGACTTACTTTCTCCTTGCATTTATTGGGGCGGCATTGCTTCATAAAACTCTGTAGGCCGCACGTGTACCGTTCCGTAACGCATCCTCCACCCCAAGTAGCTTTTGTTCTTTTGTGCGCGGCCCTGCGGAGGCTGGGTGGGCTGCAGCTGCTCGGCTTTAATGGAAAACATACACAAACCTCCTGCTTTGTTTCTGTTTCAAACCGGGACCACGTGACGGAGCACATCTGAATCCCTAAGAGTCCGGTGTAGGTGTTAGGAGGTCCCATTCCCTAGGCCTCACTCCACCCCTCCTCCGGCTTCCCAGGTGTGACAGAGGGAGGGCAGGAGAAGTGCCACCGTCTTAGAGACCCCAGGAGAGGAGGCGCTTCGGTTTGGAAGCCAGTGGCAAGCAGGTTCCAGGGCACAGTCATCCGTCCCCAATGGAGGGCTCCTGAGATGGCAGCGTGCGCTTGTGAATGGGTCCAGTGTTCAGACAGACATTTCTGAGTGGCTCAATGGAGGAAATAGGTCTGTCTCTGATGAAGACAGGCGACCCATTGTCCGTGGTGATGCTGAAGCAAGGTTACCTCCTCCAACAGAGGCAGGAGCCAGGACCCCCAAACAGAATCATATTTTAGAGTCTCAGGCAGCTGTCCTCCTACTTCAGGGGGGAACACTTCCGGCCTGAGGTGGCATCATCTCTGCTCAGGAGCAGGCCTGCGGTCACAGTCTCCAGCGTGTTCACCAGGTGCACAGACTACAACGAGAGATGGGCTGTGATGCCACTCAGCGGCAGTGGTGGCATAGGGAGCAGGACTCAGAAGATTCTGGCAGATGTGGGACGTGATGGGGATTGCAGTCCAGCCGGCTCCACACTTCGGGTTAGAGAGTCAAGCCCGTGTGAGGAGTCCCGGAGACGGGAACATCGGAGGGAGAGGCAAGGTCCATCGGAGAGCTCCATGCGAGTCTCCATGCCAGAGCAGATAAGGACATTTCAGTGGCCTCTTTTATACCCCATGACGAGTGTTGTTGGCGCTCCATGCAGGAAGATGCGTGTTAATGTGAGGTGGAGACAGTTACTTCTCACCAGTATCCATGTTCTCCTCTTCTTCCTGGGCATCCTACCAGATCACATTTCCCACCATTCCTTGCGGTCAGTGGAGATCACATTTCCCACCATTCCTTGTGGTCAGTGGAGGTCACATTTCCCACCATTCCTTGCGGTTAGTGGAGTCAGGCATGTGCCTGGGCTAGGAAGGGCAGGGAGAATAGAATTGAGGTGAAGCTAGGAGGTGTAGCTTACTCCTGATTAAGGGGGGGGGGGGTTTACGGGGTCTTCTGAAAGGTCTCTATGGTCTCCTCCCAGAGACCCATGAGAAAGACTGGATGCAGGTCTGAGTCCTGGCTGGCAGGAAATCCAGCCTTTGGAAGGAACAGGGATGGCAACAAGTGACTTCTTGACTGAGAGTTGTCTCACGGGCCTTCTCATAAGGTCACATTAATAGTCCCTAGACAGGGGTGCCCTCATCATCAATCCGGGCCCGTCAGTCTATCTGCTCACCTTCTCTCTCAGAGGGCCCTCGGGGACCCATCATGCAAACGGGCTCATTCCCACCCTCCATGTGCTTCTTCCTATCCCTGCTCCTCTCTAGCTACACTCTTGGCCATCACTATCAATGCATTGAGCTGGGTCGCCATTGCACGCTAGCTCAAGCTATAAGATATATTAGCTTATAGTCCTCAAACTCAAGTCCCATCGGGGTCAGGCATATAGCTTAAATGCAGGACAGAACCAGTATCGTGTAATAGTGGTGGGGACTGACATGCTGTGTGCATTCTAAGTAAATAAAGGCATACAAAGTAAAATCAAAGCGAGCCATCATGCTATTCAAGCCAAACAACTGACACCAGATTGCCGACCCCAAATTAAATCTACTATTACTTACCAGAAACCATAAGCAATGTCTGAAAATTATATTGTATCCTCTCCTGGGCCTGGTGGAGCAAGTGTAAAAATAATAATTAATATTTGATTTTTTTAACCATGAGTGATGCTTCACATACATACAGAAAAGTGTTCTCATCATACAGATCAATGAATTATTAAGAAATGAATGACCAAATAAGGTCAAGGCCTAAAATATTATCAGCTCTCAGAATTGCACATAGTGGTCTTCTTCCCTGCAGGCCTGGTCACCCCTAACTGCCCTCCCCTGCAGGCTTGATCACCCCCAACTGCCATCCCTTGCAGGCCAGGCCCCTCCCAACTGCCCTTTCCTGCTAGCCTGATCACTCACAGCTGCCCTCCCCTGCTCGCCATCTTGTACTCACATGGAGGCAGCCATCTTGTGTTTTGGAGTGACAGTCAATTTGCATATTACTCTTTTATTAGATAGGATTACCATGAGAAACTTCCATTATATGATGGTTTCAGATTTAGTAGGAAGAGCGAGGAGAACCCTATTCAGTATCACAACTTCTGTTCTTATGGGAGGGCCAGATTGCCCAGCAGAGCCATCTACAAATACTTCTCAGTATATGAAGGGAAAAGAAAAAACAACACTTACATGACTCAACATAAAACAAGCAATGAAATTGGGGGTGAGCTGGAGAAGGGGATTGACATCTTACAATTAAATAAAGGCATGGCCACAGAGCAACTACTGGGGGAGATAGTGGAGCCAGGCCTGCATCTTTGATTTCTCCAGCTCCAGACTTTGACTAATTGCAAGTATTGTGCTTCCTCTTGGATTTGAACGAACCACAAAGGAAAGCATATTGTTCCTTTTACTCAGCACTTTTCCCATCTTGCTCCAATTCTGTTTCCTTCCCCGGGTCTCTGCTCCAACATAAGAAACCAAAATGGTGGCACTTCCTTCGTGAGAACAGAAACTGAGCAGCTGTGGGACCCGTGGGGGGAGGGAACACTCTATAAATCGCTCTTGGCTCATCTCCTGATGAAAGGCAGCTGACAGATGGGGACCTGGGGTGTACTTTGTCATCTTTGCTCCCCATTTCTTGACCATGTGGTCAGGAGTGCTTCAATAGACCCTGGCAGTAAACCCGGTGGGGCTGGAACAGCTATGGGGCCAGCCTATCCCAAGCTGGGGCCTACTGGGCCTTTAATTTTCCATACATGTACATATATGAATGGGAATCCAGCATGGGGACTGCACGTAAGCTTGGGTAGCAATCCACTGACAAGTGTCAGTATCTCTGAAGAAATCACAGCGGCCTGGGCTGCAAATTTCCCTCCGGGAGACAGTGACTTAGACACACGAGAAGAAAAGGCGTTCGCTTGATGTTTTCCTGAAATGTCAGAGGACTAAAACAGGTCAGTGGTGAATACGGAATGATCTCTTGGCCGCCCTCCAAAGCGATGTGACCTATTTCGGAGTCACTGAGAGTGGGCCAGAGGAAGGCCAGTGGCCTGCATCTTGATTTGTCAGGGGAGAGGAAACAGGGCACGGACCGCCAGATGCCCCGAGTTGCTTACTGTGGAGCGTCTGAGTGAATATGGCTGAACTCAGGAGAAGGGGTCTGGGACCCTGACTTTGGGCCAACTCCTGACAAAATGGAGCTTGCGAAGGATAACCCCGGCGGACGCGTTGGTAACCAGGGGTGCCAGCTTAGTGGCCCCGGTCGCTGAAAGGACCATCTAGGGTTCTGGAAGCATTCCTCCAGGTTAAACTCTTCTCCAAGACACTCTGTAAAAGGTCAACTCAGATTAAGTCAGCGAAGGAGTGCAGACATTAAAACTGCAGTGGAGCCGAAACCAGTTTGGCTCAGTGGATAGAGCGTCGGTCTGCTGACTGAAGGGTCCCAGGTTCAGTTCTGGTCAAGAGCATGTACCTTGGTTGTGGGCACATCCCCAGTGGGGGGCGTGCAGGAAGCGGCTGATAGATGTCTCTCTCTCATCAATGTTTCTAACTCTCTGTCCCTCTCCCTTCCTCTCTGTAAAAAATCAATAAAAATATGTTTTGTTTTTTTTTAAAAAAAAAAACCTGCAATGGAGAGCAAAGCTACAAAAATTCTGAGGCTGCCTCCACTTCAGCCTAGCAGGTTGGAGTTGGTAGTGGATGCTGTTGGTGTCTGGCTAGCTTTATTTTTTTTTTTAATTTATTGATGAGAGAGAGAGAGAGAGAGAGAGAGAGAGAGAGAGAGAGAGAGAATTTGCATTCTACTCATTTATGCATTCCTTGGTTGCTTCTTGTATGTGCCCTGACTGGGGATTGAACTTGAAACCTTGGTATATTGGGATGACGCTGTAACCCAACCATGTCAAATTTGCAGCCCGCAGGCCGCATTTGGCCAACAACAAATACTTATTAATGGTGACTCATTTATTTCCGCCCTTTCTATTCAGCCCGCCTCTATAGAAACAAACCTACGTTTCTATGAAAATGGAAGCTTTTGTTTTTTTTTTGCAGCCCACGTAAACTTAAACCTTGTTTATCTGGCCCGTGTTGGCCTTTGAGTTTGACATGCTTGCTCTAACCATTTGAGCTACCCAGCCAGGCCAACTACTGCTCGCTTGAAAGCTGTGTGATCTTAGTCAAGTTCCTCAAGCAGTCTTGGCCTCGGTTTCCTCATCTATAAACCGAGAAGCATGAAACTCACCGCCTGGCATTATTGTAAAGATTAAGTAAGATTTAATATGCAGTAAGCACAGTCACTGGCACATCATTATTTTTTTCCACATCATTGTTCTTTGCAAACTGGTACCTCGCACTATTATTGTTGTTAGAAACATGTCTATCTCCCCCCATAGGCTGGAAACTTCTCCAAGGCCTTCTGATATCACCAAAGAATTTACCAGAACAGGGGCTTAGTGCACGTGGGTTGAGTGGATGAAAAGCAGCTCACTGTGGAAGGGGACTTCCTGCTTTCTCAGACTGGAGATGTAGAAAACAGTGCCAAATAGACTAGGCCCATGGGGATTTATTTTCTTCTTCTTCCTAATTTAACCTACGGGAGCTGTGGTGGATGGTGTGCTGAAAGCAAAACAAGACTGAATAAGAAGCTACTCCTCAGACTTTCCCAGAAGTCTGCGGAAAGAAAATAGACTCCATTTCATTTAGGGTTTCTTTCTCCTTCCCCCTGCTTTTTATTTGCAAAAAAAAAAAAGATTGATAGATTTAGTTTGGCAGCAAGTCCTGATGAGTTCTTTTTGCTTTCCTTTTCTGTCTTTTAAATATTCTTTTTTTTAAATATATTTTATTGAGTTTTTACAGAGAGGAAGGGAGAGGCATAGAGAGTTAGAAACATTGATGAGAGAGAGACATCGATCAGCTGCCTCTCACATGCCCCCTACTGGGGATGTGCCTGCAACCGAGGTACATGCCTGTGACCGGAATTGATCTTGGGACCTTTCAAGTCTGCAGACAGATGTTCTATCCACTGAGCCACACCGGTTTGGGCTCCTTTTTTGTCTTTCAATTCCCTTTCACATTCTTCTCCATTGCTTGCCTTGGTGTGCTGGTTTCTGTCTTCTCTGGGATTCGTGCTGTCGGTCTGGTGTCCACAGAAGAAACTCTGGGAGTCAAGAGGCATTGTGCATCTGGGGGCCCGGGGTTTCCCATAGAAGCCCCCTCCAAAGAGCTAGCCAGCCGTGGCGTCAACACCACATGCGAGGCTTGTGGATCATCAGACGCCCTCCACTGTGTGCTCTCCTCCCGGCCTTCCCTTCGGCTCTCCTGCGAAGGTGAAAGGCAGGTTCCCAGGCTTTGGGGTCTTCTCTCTCCCCTGACATCTGGTTCGATTCCGGGCAGCTAAATAGTGACTTTGCCATGAACAACAAAAGCTAATTCACTGTGGTTTTTAAACACCGAGTGCAAATATTTTTCCTTTTCAGCTTGGGGTCACTGCAAGGGAAAAAAACAGGGCCGAGGAGGAAATTAACCTTTTAAAAACTCTTACAACTTCCCATAGAAAATCAAACCACGGCATCATTTCCTCCCGTTCAGGAGAGCCTTGTTTTATGAGCGATTATTTGAGGCAAAACTGGGGATCGGGAGAGGAGTTTTTGAACTTGGTTTTCTACCCCAAAAGCCCACCGGGATTGCTTTTAAGAGGCCACATAAATCCCGGCACAGCTCTGGGCCACCCTCTTTGCTTTCTCCCTCCTCATCTTCATCCCTGGCTGGCTTTCCCTCTACCTTCTCTCCACCCCTTTGCTGCAGGCACAGCCCAGACCGACCCTCTGCTAATGATAGGGACACACAAAGCAGGAGCGCTACAATGTAAAGTCTTTAGGCCAGCGGTTCTCAACCTGTGGGTCGCGACCCCTTTAGGGGTCGAACGACCCTTTCACGGGGGTCGCCTAAGACCATCGGAAAATGCAGATATTTACATCACGATGCATAACAGTAGCAAAATTTCATGGTTGAGGGTCACCACCGCATGAGGAACTGTATGCAAGGGTCGCGGCCTTAGGAAGGTTGAGAACCGCTGCTTTAGGCCATGGCCATCCCACCCAGTGATGCCATTAGCAGATGCTTGGAAGGCTGCATCTTCTGTCTGGGTCCCTTCCCCGAGGTTCTAGCCAGACTTCCTGTTGATCTGAGCTAGTGCAATGCGCCCCAGAAACTCAGCACCGTTCAATTCTTCTTCAGAAATGAAGTCACATACTCTGGGTCTTGCCCCGCGTGATGAAGGAGTAGAAACATCCAATGCGGGAAACTGATGCCGTCTGTAGAGACCTGGCCGCTCTCAGAAGAAAGCAAATCCGTCCAACTCACTGCTCCCTGTTTCAATGTTTTCTCTAGACAACGAAACAAAAGCTCTTGACCACCTTTCCATTATGCCATCTTCCTTCTTGCTCTCTGCCCATTCAGCTTTTGCATGAGGAGTCGGTGGCTGGGTTCAGGTGGGAGGGGAAGCATATGCCACGGTGGCATAGGCCTCGATGACATCAAGGCTATGAGAGCAAAGCCGGAGGAGAAGTCCCTACGTTCTCCCTCTCTTGCCCAGAGGATGATCGAGGCAGGCTGATCATGCAGGGTAGCTGATGTGTGCGCAGGGGCTCGCACTCTTCCTGTTGTTATTGGCATCACCAGAATCTGCCATGTTGATGCAGGTGGCATGTGTGTGGAGGGCAGATTGATCTCTAGCCTGAAAAGAAACGCTCCAGCCCTAGCCCCTGGCATCCTTTCGGTGTGTGTGCACATATGTGCAGACCCGCTGGACAGCCCACCCTCACACCTGCCTCAAGGTGAGAAGAAAGTGTGGCGATGTGGGATGAGAACCAGGGTGATGGAATGGGATGTATTCCTGCTCGTTCTTGAGCAGTTGGCATAGGGACCGGGCAGCTGCGGCTCCCTGGGTTTTCCTATCGGTCCAGTGGCCTCCTCTGGCATCAGGCTAAGGGTTCCCATGGCCACGTGGCCCTTGGCAGTGATTTCTTAAGCTGGTGGGGCCTGCGTGTCTGCATTTCTGACCAGGTCCCAGGTGACGGCTGACCCCTGGCCCATTGCACTCCAATCGGCAAGGCCGCATCCTGAACTCCCCCAGGGCAGTGAAAGGAAAGTCCTGCGGGCCTCCTCCGGAGACAGGGTGTGTCCGAGGCTGCCCTGAAATCCTGATTTGCCATTCAAGTGAACCCCGGAGGGATTAGACACTGGCCCGGCACTTGGGTGAAACCATCTCCCCCCTCCACGGGGGAGTCCCGGAGGCAGAGCAGATGTTGTGTGAAAAATCTGCCACCATCCTCTCGGAAGGTTGCCCTCTCTCGCCCTCCCGCCCCCCCCTGCTCTGCCTGCTGACTTAAGCAGATCAGCTTTCAGCGCTCTGGGACTCCAAAGAGGGCTTTGGATAAAAGAAAAGGCCTGTCCCGAGGAAGCAGAGCCGGAATGCAAGCATGCCTCTCGCCTGCTGCATGCCCAAGAATGCAGGTATTTGGGGTTTGCAGCATTTCCTGGCAAAACAGAGGGGGAGGGGAGCTGGGGGGGGTGGTAAGGCAGGCATAATGGAGAGGGGCATGAGCTGCAGTTGCTTCCTATTCTGGAAGCACTGAGGATGTTTTTTTTGGGGAATATGAGCCCTTGCACAGGAACACAGACATGGACAAAGGAGACTCAGCCTGGCCCTCAGGGCTGACCTTGACCATTGGGGTCAGTGGCTGCTGAGCTTTCAGGACTTTGGGTTCTCCATGCGGGCTGGCCATGCTTGCAGGGTTGCACTTCGGAACTGCTGGACTCTTGCAGACAGAGAGGACAAGACTGTCTCCCTCTTCTGCCTCGCTCACATGGGGGTGTCTTGCAAGAGGGGGTCCAGGGTAGGACGCCCCAGGGCTGCTGCGAAGAGGCCACAGCGGGCTCAGGCCTGCATCCTGCCTCCAATGGCACTGTGCCCCTTCCTTCTCTCACCCACTCCTGTCTTCTTCAATATTCCACCCTTTCCCTGAGAGGAGTGCCCAGAGAGACTTCCTTCCCTCTCTGTGCTTCAGCGCAGCCCTGAATGGGAAGTGCCCAGACCCAAGCTTCACAATATCTTGTTTCTGTTGCATCTGAAACGGTCGCAAACCATTTGGTAGTCTGTCTGGACTTCTGCAGTCCTTTCAGCCTCACTCCATGCTAATCCTTTCCCCTGGAATGTGGGCCACACAATGGAATGCTGTTTGCCGAGTATCGAACTCTTGGTGGTGACCGTCCTGCACCGGGTAGTCCTTCCATTTTAACTCCGACTCCTCCGTGGCAGAGACAGTGCCTTTCTTATATTTTTGTCTGTACCCTCCTCCCTCCTCCCCGAGTGAGGAGGAGCATGCAGGGTCGAGCAGTGTGAGTGCTGAAATCGCTTCTCTTGTGGTACGTTTGCCTCCACGGTGCCTGTGGAGACCCATGCGTGGCGTGGCCGTGCTCCAAGAGCCCAGGGGTAGCCTAACCGCTCCCGCTGTGGCTGCGTGCAGCCCGCTGCGTGGAAGTGTTATTCTGCCCTGCCCGCTCAGGACACGCCCTCGGAGTTGCTTTTCCAGGTGTGGGATGGGGAGGCCTGCTTTGTTATCTCAAATCCGTTATGCGGGGAAGGAATCGTGCTTGCGGACCGAGAAGCTTCTAGTGGCTACTCCTGCACCTCAGTTTCTTCAGGGAAGTATGGTTTCCGAATTTGGGGGGAAAGCTGTTCAAATCCAGATTCCTAGTATCCTATAGACTCACGACGAATAAGCGTTATGTGATGTGCAGGCTGCATTTCAGACTAATTAACTCAGAAGCTCTGGGGATGAATGAACCCAGGCAAGGTACCATTTTTTACAAAGCTCCCTGGGTGGATTCAAATGGGCGTCCAGGGCTGACAATCACTGACGTAGGTGAGTGACAATTCCACGCGCACTCTAAGCCCAACTTCCCGGAGGAACGGAGTGAGACAGTTCAGGATGTAAGTCCACAGACTTTCATCAGTTTCAATGGATGCAGGGGGGCGTGTCCAACAGCCAGGAAGTATTCCCAAGGCCAGAAGGACTAACCAAAGGGATGGAGACCAAAGAAACGAGTTCCCTCCGGGTGCCTTCCAGAAGTTTCCATTGTAAGCTCAAGGAGAAAAAATGGGGGGAAGGCTATTAGAACAGCTGGACTCAGTGTACCTCAGAGAGTGGAGATCCAAGGCTTTGGGGTGGCTGGCGAGAATTCCAAGGAGACAGCGAAGCTTGGGGGGCTGCAGACAGAGGGCTGGGACTTGTTGGAGCTGCAGGCACTTGGTGAGTTTGGCCGTCCTCTGGCATTAGCTCCAGGAGGGCATGGCACCCCATGCCAACTCCGGAAAGCACGTAAGTGGAGAGACCAGGCCCTCAATCAAAGATGCGTCCAAATAGGAGTTGGCAGATAGTGCATTCAGCACAATAAAAGCCAAGGAGAAATGACTGCTTTTTGCCTCAACATAAATTGTATCATACCAGATTTTATTGTAAAATGTTATAGTTTTTTAAATATATATTTATTTTATTGATTTTTCACAGCGAGGAAGGGAGAGGGATAGAAAGTCAGAAACATCGATGAGAGAGAGACATCAATCAGCCACCTCCTGCACATCCCACACTGGAGATGTGCCCGCAAGCAAGGTACATGCCCCTGACTGGAATCAAACCCAGGACCTTTCAGTCCATAGGCCAACGCTCTATCCACTGAGCCAACAGGTCTGGGCTTTAATTTTTTTTGGGGGGGGGGTGTTTACTACATAAACAATATAGTTATTCATAGTTATTCTGATCTTCACCATCTTTCAAACTGGAGTCTAAGAGGGAGTTTTATTTATAAGATCTAAAGCCATTGAACATTTGTTTTTATATGATTGCCTTCTAAGCCTTGGAATAATTCGGGGAGAAATAAAACTGTGCTTTCTTTTCTCCTAAACCCCTGCTCAACCTCCCTAACCAGGGGACAGGCACAGCCACGTGTGCTGAGCATGTTTTAAAGCTAATAGACTATAGCGGAGCAGACAGACAGCGAAGGCATAGCGTCGTCTCCGGGAGGAATGGAACATGGGACTCAAGCTTCGGGCTCCTGTGGCATCCAGGCGGTCTCGATGGCTTGGGCAGGAGTGACAATCGCTTAAGCTGATCGGGCAAGCTCTCAGGGCCCAGACAGTCCCTTAAGCCAGCCCAGAGTCGGGGGTCAGGGTACCCCACAGCTCCTGCCATTATTTATGTCCAGATCTCTGGATATTCATATTCCCCAGAAAGAAAGAATTCATATTAATATGAATGTCCGCTCAGGTTCCTTAGTTCATTCCTGGGAACTCCACATTCGGGAAGAGCAAAGTGTAGGCTGCCATCATCTTAGGGCAACATCTGTTTTATGAGTGTTTTCCATTTTTAACTTATCTGATTTTATATTCATTTACCTGAGATTTTGACTTCTTCTATTTCTTCATCTGAATGCTTAGTTCAAAAAATAAACAGGACAGCCTGGCAGGTGGTAATCAGTTGGTTGAGTGTCCTCTCGTGCACCAAAGGGTGCCAGTTCAACTCTAGATTGGTGCACATGCCAGGGTTGCAGGCTTGATCGTGGTATGGGGTGGGGGGAAAGCAAGAGGCAGCTGAATGATGTTTCTCTCACATATAAATGTTTCTCTCTCTCTCTCTTTCTTAAATAAGTAATTAAATAAGACAAGTGAGAACTATAAATTTAACTCCAAGTTAAATTTAGCCTTGGCAATTTGCATTGGTTTTATATGTCGGTTTATTATGGGTTTCATCCTCTAGGTGGGTTTTATTTTTTTTAATATATTTTATTGATTTTTTACAGAGAGGAAGGGAGAGAGATAGAAAGTCAGAAACATCGATGAGAGAGAGACATCAATCAGCCGCCTCCTACACACCCCACTGTGGAGATGTGCCGCAAGCAAGGTACATGCCCCCAGCCGGAATCGAACCTGGGACCTTTCAGTCCGCAAGCCGACGCTCTATCCACTGAGCCAAACCGGTCTCGGCTAGGTGGGTTTTAAAGAGGCAGCGTGGCATAGAGAAAACGGACTTTGGTATCTTTTAGCTCTGGGTTTGAATTCTTATTCTACCACTTATCAGTTGTATGACTTGGGGAAAGTTCCCTCATTTCTCAGATGAAGATGGTAATATCTTCCTCGTGTAGTCTTTCAACTAGAAAGAAATGAAAGAGTGCCGGCACGGGACCTAGCACAGCGCGCCTAGTAGCTGCTCAATCTATAGTAGCTATGCTACAGGAATATAAAATCCGATCGGTTAACAATGGAAAACACCAATCAGATTTAAAAGAAGACGCCTTTGGCATAGGCAAAAGCTTCGTGGCTGCGAAGCCGCTCTCCATTTGCTTGGTTTAGGCAGGAGGCCAGGACAGTGGGTGTCCTTTCTGGATCAACCCACTTATACTAATGTCCTCCAGAGGCACTGGCAGATGGGACATGAAAATACCAACATTGTGCCTAGGGGAAGGCAGGCGGCCAAATGTTGCACTGGCTTGAGCCTGCTGGAGTGAGCCAGGAAAAACGCGGCCCAACACACAAAATCTTGCCATTGAGAAATTCCTCCGAAGTTTCTTAGGCCCTGTCTCTTATGGGATAGAATATTCCAGCGGCTCTGGCCCGGACCTGGCCCCTTTCTTGGCTTTCAACTGAGCTGCTTCTCGTTCTGTAGGGAACTGGGCATTGGGGAGCTAAAGTTTTTGGAGTCGCATCTTTTCTATTATTATTAATGTGTTACATGTGTACATATATCTTCCTATTGCCCCCCCTCCCAGGCAGACCCTAACCCCCAGTGTCTGGGTCCATTGGTTATGCCTATATCCATGCATACAAGTCCTTTGGTTGATCTCTTATCTCCCCCACCTCTCCCTAACCTTCCTGCTGTAGTTTGACAGTCTGTTTGATGCTTTACTGCCTCTATATCTATCTTTTTGTTCATCAGTTTATAATATTCTTTATTATCCACAAATGAGTGAGATCATGTGGTGTTTCTCCTTCATTGACTGGCTTATTTCACTTAGCATAAGGCTCTCCAGTTCCATCCAGGTTGCTGCAAGTGGTAAGAATTCCTTCTTTTTTATGGCAGCATAGAATTCTATTGTGTAGATGTACCATAGTTTTCTGATCCACTCATCTACTGACAGGCACCGAGGCTGTTTCCAAATTGTAGCTATTGTAAATTGTGCTGCTATGAACATAAATCGTTTCTGGTTGGTGTTTCTAGTTTCTTAGGATAAATTCCTAAGAGTGGGATCGCTGGGTCAAATGGGAGTTCCATTTTTAGTTTTTTGAGGAAACTCTATACTGTTCTCCACAGTGGCTACACCAGTCTGCATTCCCACCAGCCGTGTAGAGTCGCATCCTGGTGCTGGGCTTTGTGTCTCAAACATGACAAAAACCCAGTTCTGCCACTGAGTTCGGAGTCAGGAGGATACTGACCCATGAGCCCACATGCAGGAAGGAGGGGCCGATTCTCCCTCAGGGGGTGCCTCAGCTAATCCACTGGGACCCCTGAGGGAGGTGATGTTTGAACCAACTCTGTTAGGGCACATAGGTCAAAGTGTATCGAGTTTTAGCTGTGTTATTGTTTGTGGGGATGTCTTGGTTTTGTCTGATTTTTTAGAATGCAATCTAATGAGCTCACTCTGATGATTTTCAAAACTGAAGGGGAAAAAGAAGTACCTGGTCACTAAAACCAAGAGAAATATCTTCTCTAGCCAAAATTTTGCAGAAAATTACAGCGTCTTTGCTTTGGGTTGATTCTTGCTTTCTCCCAGGCTGGGGTGGGAGGTAGAGGAGATGGTAAGATTAGGAAATCTCAGCAATGATGACCTGCTCTCCACATTCTCTCTGTCCTGCACAAGCCCTCTGTATGTAAATGCAGGCGGAAGTTATTTGACTGTGTTCAAGGAAGAATCTTCCAGTCTCCTCTGAAGCCCACCCATGCCAAATGTCATACTCCAAATAAAGGTAAAAATACACATGTTTCCTCAACTTTGGATAACTGAGGCTTCCCAGGAATGTTATTTTTTATTTCTTTCTCGCCCTACCCTGCACCAAAGCAAAGAGGACATTTTTCTTATTCTTCAAAATAGAATAGCTCACTCTTCGCCAACTGCCTTGTTTGTGTGTTGCGCTTGCCTTAGATGGCATTTGGCTATCCACAACTAGGATCCCCTTCCATCTAAATGTTTATCCCTGCAAACCTTCACCAGCAAGTTGGAGTTGGATGATTAATTTGAAAATAACCATGTGCTGGAGAACAGGCCAGGGACACACATCAACAACCGCAGAGCCCTGAGCTTAAATGAGTGCTAAATTACTCATCCCCACCAGCACAGACCTTCCGTTCCTGCTCTGAGTAACAGAAGTGATGACAGGTGCTAGGGCTTTCTAGAACTTTCCATGCCTACCTTGGCAAGCAAGGAAAATGGCCGCCTGAGAAAATGAAGATGATTGTACTAGAATCCCAAGTGCTTTTCCTCGAAAAGAAGTTGATTTGTGGCTTCTCTTGATTAATTGGCCATTTATTTCTCCCGCCCCTTCTGCCCCTCTCCTCTTGTCGTCTACTTCTTGTTGTTTGTTGTTGGTATTTTTTTACACCGAAGACATCATGGGTAAAAAGAGGAGATTTTATTTTGAAGAACAATGATCACATTAACAAGGTGACAGCAGATAAGCTAAAAGTCACTCCATTTTCCGCCCGGGAAAAAATGTTCTTTGCCACCAAATTGCATTCGGATTCTCTTTGTCTCCTCTCCTTTTCCAGGAGGGTGACAGGCCTAGCCACTGATGGACTCGGAAGAAAGGACTGCGAGATAAGATATACCTTTGATTTATGGAAGAAGGGAAACTCTCGGGCTGCATGATAAAAAAATGAATTCCTTCCCTGTTCCACAACATTCTTGTGGATGGAGCTTGGTAGGGACAGTGACATTTCTCAGCCCTTGGTCTAAAGTCTCCATCCGAAAATAACTCCGAGATCTAAAACTTGGTAAAAGGCAACAATCCGATTCAATGCAATTTCAGAGATGTCTAGGCCTGGATCAGATTCTGCACATACAGAGTATCCCCACATTCTGGCCTGTATTTGGGGCGAAACCTTTAAGGTATTGAAGCCACATCCAGAGACACAGCCAGTACTCTGTGCAAGAGAAACCAAACCAAACTGGTGTACTGGTATGTCTCCAAGTGTGTCTACTAAAACCGAAACCAAAAACAGAAAACAAACAAACAAAAAACCATCACAGGCTTCAAAATGATCAAAGAAAGAGTGAATCGGGGCTGAAGGAGGTGAAGAGGGGAAGGGAAAGTTACTCAAAGAGGTGAAATGTGAGCTAGACCTTGAGGGACTGGTAGGAATTCGTTAGCCAGGAGAAATATTCTGGGGTTAAATCTCTCTAAGCTGCTGTTTCTTCTGCAAAAGCTCATATGCTTGTGATATGATGGAAATGAAGTGTAGAGCACCGTTCTTGGCACATCATCAAGCTGAATATCTACCGTTGTCATCATCATCATCATTGCAAACATCATCACACATTATCGCCATCAACAGCAGCAGCAGGGTTTGGTGTTGGAAGTGTGTGAGCTGAATCTTCAGGGTCTTTCAGGGCAAATGGTACTATCAGTCACACGTGATTAAAGCCACTGTCCCTCTAATCTAAGTCTACTTTTTCTGAGGCCGACCCTCATCTTTCATATCTCGGCATGCTTTGGTTAATATCAATTCATGCTTTGGTTAATATCAATTTCCTCTGGCAAAAGGAAAGCAGACTCAACCAAGTATCAAGAGATGTTTTTAACCTTACTCCATTTCCTGGTAAACATTTCGTACACTTGTTGATAATTTCAGTAGTGGGTGGCTATTTGAGGGAAGGTGTAAATACAAAACCGGCAGCTTATGTTAGCATTTCTCTCGGGTCTTTGTTTTCAACATCTTATTTTAGCAACTTCAAAAAATATTCACTCAGGGTATGTTTTTCTTCCAACCTGTTTATCCTCCATTGGTTTCATTCAGGTCGCAAAGGAAAGGAGGTTCTGGAAAGAAGCAGGGAGTGGTTAACAGGGGGAGGAAGGAAGGGGGAGGAGGGAGGGAGACTTATGGAATACTTTAAACAATAAATAATGTAAAAAGCATGCTGTTGCAGAATAGAATTATAGAAAGATGAGCAATTAAAATTCATTGTTAAATTATATATTTTTTAAAATGAAACTTATTTCTTCTAGATTTCGAGAGTTAAAATAGAAAGCTCAGTACTTTGCATCACACATAATCAATACACTGTGTTTGAGAAGGGCTTGTCCATTGGCATGGGGGCTGAGGAGACTTGGGCCCTGTGGTTAGGGAAAAACCGGGATGTTAACATTGAAAGTCATTTAATGACCCCTTATTATGTGCTCAGCAGGACTAGCTAATTGCTCTGTCATAGTTGATACTGCACAATGATTATGCTCATTCAGTAGACGGAGAAAATCAGGCTTAGAGTATTTATGTAACTTGCCTAAGATTACAGCTCGGATGTTGGAGAGTCAGGACTTGGATCCAATTCCGTCTGGTTCCCAAACCTGGGCTTTTTACCACCAGGTTATTCCGCCTGCAAGCGTTTGAAAATAATGATCGCAAAATAAACATGTGGGTGGCATTTTGAGGGTGTACAGGTTTAAAAGATGTGCTATAGTCTATGCTTCAATCTCAGCTTAGGTCACGCAAAGTAGAAGGAAACTAAGTTTTGATTCGAAGGAACAAAAACCAATCCACAGAGATGCCCCACACCCCAAAAAACATAACTGTGAGCTAAGAAGAGAGACGAGGGAGAGAATCAATAGTGTCCTTTGTCTTGACAAAACAGAGAGGGGTAGGCAAGGTCTTTTACTTTCTCTTTCAATTCTTCTAATGATTTAAACTTTTGCTAATTAACTTGACTGCCTGTGACTGATATATTTATTGCCCAGCATTGTTTACCAATGACTTATTGTTCAAATATTCATTTCCTAGGGAAGGGTTACAAATGTCTTCTGGGATCATAAATGGTGATGGTTAACAAGTCCTGGAGGTTGTGGCAGGTTAAGAAGTCACAATGCAGAATTTCCCACACCTTTGCTTGAACGCGTTGGCAGGTCAGAGTGAAGAGAGAGTGTTTTTCAGTGATGACAAAGAGGATATTTTGTCCTCTAATTTCTTGACTTCACATCTTGGTGAAGATGTTTGCAGGGGTTATACTTCATCTTATTCAAAGTTTTAGGACAAAGTGACAAGTAGAGATATGATTATAGCTTTTCCTGGAGTTACAAAAACCAATTTTTAAGTGTCTCCCTTCTATCCATGGCCATCCTCATGCCACCATCTGCTTCCCAAAATTTCCCAAATTGGCCAGATGCTCTGGATAGTCACCAAGCTGCCCTGGACCAACAGCGCCACCTGTTGGCTACAGTAGAGAATTCCTGGACTCAACATCCTTCTGTATCCTCTGAGATAATTCACATGTCTCTGAAATTCCCTGCACTAGCTGGCAGTTTCAGTCATGCAAAATTGCTTACATTTGTTCATCCCACCAAGTCTCTCACACACCTCCAAACCTATGTATACTGTTTTCTTTCTACAATCTTTTGCTTCCTCTGGCCAACTCCTAGTCAGTTTGGAAGCTTTGGCTTAAGTATCGCCTTCCTTGAGAAATCTTTCCTGAAATTGCCGAGGATAATTTAGCCATCTAATTTTCCATAGCCTATATGTTGTGCATGCCGATATTTCAGAGGATGGATTAGTACTATCAGGGGATCTGAGCCAAATGGTAGACAGAGAGGGGGAGAGTTGGGTATGGTCCCAAACAGCCTTCCATAGATTAAGATTTCTTTTTAATCATATGTGTCATCCTAAAATTCCTATAAAATTAACACTATTCTGTACATGATGTACACTAATAAAAGAGAAAGATGCAAATTGACTGTACCTTCATGACACCCAACGGCCAATCAGGAGTGAGTATGCAAATTAACCCAACAAAGGTGGTGGGTTAATTTGCATACACAGGAACTGAGCAGCCAGGGGCAGGACATTTGTGTTATCGCCATGGCAACGATGCAGGCGTTCCACACTTCCCCAGCTGCTTCTGGCCTCTGGGCAGTGTGGGAAGGTGGAACGGTAGCTCCAGGCTGGAGCAAAGGCAGAAAGGCGGTGCCAGCAGCCTGGGTAAGGAAGGCCTATTCTTACAAGAACCTTCGTGCATTGAGTCTCTAGTTTAACATAAAATAATATCCCTCCACAATTATTGAGTACAATTACTGGTCCATGGCTATCCTGTGGCTTCCTGAACTCCCAGGTACAACCCAGTGTATCTCGGGAGTAGCCTTAAGTCCCTCTGAAAACCATGTCCAGTGTCTTTCTAATCTGTGATTCTAGGGATAGGGACTAGGGACTAAGTCTACTCTAGTATTTCCTAGTGGAATTAAGATACTAAAAGTACTGTTTTGGGAGGAATGAGCGAATTTTTCCAGTAATATTGGACATAATAAAGAACCAGTGTTATTAATCCTCTAGTTGTAGATTTCAATGTCTTTATCAGCCCACTACACTTTCTCTATTTTTTTTACATTTCCTTCAAAACTGGCATTTAAGATTAATTTTAAAACCATTTTCTTGAGTTATATTAACGTTTATTCACTACCACTCTTATGCATTGCAAATGCATATTTCTCTGGAAATATTGTGGAGGAATTAAACCTTAATGGACAAATCTGGAATTCTCAATGCCATTTGTAACTTTTTTTCCATGGGAAAATGTGACCTGAATTAAAAAGAAAAACTTACAAATGAACTTTGGAATATTCTGAGGCTGGAGGCAGACTTTATCAAACCCCCACATCCTATAGCTTCACTTTAATATGGGTTACTGCCCACAACCTGAGGTAGGGGGAAGGAAGACCAAAGCACAGACACAGAGTAACATCCCATAATCACCAGAGTGGACAGGAGAACCTTATATTGGTCCTTCCCTCAGGTCTCTCAGGGTTCTATGGGCATCATCATCAGGCTACCTTTCCTAGGAAGCCAGAAAAATTCATTCTTAAATGCAACTGGTATTTGCATCTCTATGGATTCTAAAACTGTTCCCTCTCCGAGACAAATGAACACCTGAGCCATCTGTTATCTCTCCATTTAAAAAAAAATCAGATTTTAAAATCAAGTTGATTAAGAAATATTTATGAGTCAAAGAGCTCCCCTAGGTGCAAAGTAACTTTTAAAACTTCCCATAAAATTATTCTTTGTAAACTTCCCACTGCTTCCCCTTTATTCTTTTTGAAATGAATTATTTGAAATCAAAACCCTTCAAAAGCAGGGCAAACAATGCCTTAATTCTGCTCCATGTAGTAAAACATAGATAAAGGACTTCTGGCAGGAAGAGCAGACTTCTCTACCTGGCTTCTCTCGTGTAGTACATCATAGGGATCATTAATTCTCACCATCTAGTTATTTCTCTTTCTGTTATTCAATTTGACCCTTTCCTGTATAATAAAAGCCTAATATGCAAATTGTCCTCTTGGGTGGTCCTTTGACCAGGAGTTCAACCAGGAGACTGGAAGTTTGACCACTTGCTATGACATGCACTGACCACCAGTGGGCAGCATGGAACATGGCGGGCATTAGCAAGGCAGCGCTGGCAGTGGTGGCAGTGGAGGTGCTGCCGCCCTGATGGGCCTGAACAAGAGTGGGACTGTGGCAGGATGGTGGAGCAGGTGAGCGGGCGGCACCATGCCAAGGCGGGTTTGAGCAGGGTCCTGATCGCCTCACTGATCGCCCCACAGATGGTGACCAGTGGCGGAAGGGGGCAGGCCTGCTGCTTGGCTCCCAAGCACTGAGGGAGTTGGGCAGGAGACCTGGTCTGACTGATCACCCCACAAGTGGGATGGTGGAGCAGAGCCTGGCCAAGGCGGGGTGCCAGGCAGAGCTGCGGGGCTGCGAGGCTGGGGACATGAGCCAGAGACCAATCTCTGCAGGCCATCCCCAGGGACTCCACCTGTGCATGAATTTGTGCACTGGGCCTCTAGTCCTTAACTGAAAAACCATCCCCCTGAGAAGAGGAACCAAGATGGCGGCATAGGTAAACACCTGAAATTGCTGTTTTGCACAACTGCATCAAAACTACAACTAAAAGAAAACATGTACAGTGGTACCTCAAGATACGAGTTTAATTCACTCTGTAACCTTGAGGTGTGGGAAACTATGAGACACTCGAGTCATGGTAAACTGGTGGGTCATGTGCAGCGCGATGACTCCTATCTCAAATGTTGCTCATATTTCAAAGCAAAAATCACTCACTCGACGGCTCGTATCTCAAAAATCTCATATGTTAGGGCACTCGTATCTCGAGGTACCACTGTATATCATCCAGAACCACAGGAAGGCTTGCTGAGTGGAAGTTCTACAACAAGAAGGAAAGAGAAAAACGCATCTAGACTGGTAGGAGGTGCAGAAGAGTGAAGGTATGGAGACACCCTCGGAAACAGGCTGTGGTCTTTTTCGATCAGGAGGGAGGTGCAAACTCTCTACTACTCTGAATTCCAGTACTGGGTGAGGCTCGGGACTGTCTGGCATTGGGCCGGAACATGAGGGTGGCTTTCTCTCAGAGGTGGTCGCAGCACTCATTGTTCCTGCACTGGGCCACGGGACACAAAGACCCAGGGACCTATCTGGGGCAGAGCCAATGGGCAACCATTGCTGTTTGCACCACCGCAAGATTCCCTGAGACCGTGCCCCACCCAGTTTGCAACCCCACCCAAGCTGTGCGCAGAGGCGTTTGCATAAGAATAGTCTGGCATTTTGCAACCTAACCTAACAAACTGCAGCTGGGTCAGAGAGCCCCAGAGCTTCGAAAAGAAGGCCTAAGGCTCCAGAGCAGCCTGCATCGCCTCACAGCTGCACCTCAAACAAAGAGGAGGAATCTGAAGATCTCTCTGGAGCTCTTCAGGCAGGGGTTGACTTTACACCTCCTTGGAGATCCAAGAGCCAGTGCATCCAGTGGTCAAAGTGAGACCATATCAGATTACAACTCTTCAGATCAATAAGAGAAACACTCAGGGGGCAGACTCAGTGAGCACCAAAGCCCCATGGAAGCAAGTCCTGCCCCATATGGGTGTCTCCAACACAGCAGTTTTCCCATTGTAGATACAACTGGTCCTCACAGCCAATTGGCCTGGAGATCAATTCTGCCCAGTGATACCAACAGCAATCAAGGCTTAACCACAACAAGACTGTGCACACAGCCCACAAAGGGGTGCACCAAGAGTGTCCACCTCAGGTGACTGGGGAGGCAGAGCTACTGGGCCCTATAGCACACCTAGCACACAAACCCACTCTATCAACATAGGGAAGCAGCCAAAATATGGAGAAAAAGAAACATTTCATAAATGAAAGAAAGGGAGGAATGCAAACTACTGGATATAGAGTTCAAAACCACGGTTATAAGGTTACTCAAAAATCTAGAACCTTCTGAGAAATTTAGTGAGACCCTCAGGATATGAAAAAGGACCGATTGGAAATTAAGCATACGCTGATTGAAATAAAGAATAGTATACAGAGATCCAACAGCAGACTAGAGGATCCTAAGAATCAAGTCAAAGAATTGAAATACAAAGAATCAAAAAACACCTACCTGGAAAAGCAAAGAGCAAAAAGAACCCAAAAATATGAAGATAGTGTAAGGAGCCTCTGGGACAACTTCAAGCATATCAACATCTGAATTATGGGGGTGCCAGAAGAAGAGAGAGAGCAAAATATTGAAAACCTATTAGAAGAAATAATGACAGAAAACTTCCCCCACCTGGTGAAAGAAATAGACTTATAAATCCAGGAAGCGCAGAGAACCCCAAACAAAAGGAGTCCAAAGAGGACCACACCAAGACACATCATAATTAAAATGCCAAGAGCAAAAGACAAAGAGAGAATATTCAAAGCAGCAAGAGATAAACAGTTACCTACAAGGGAGTACTCATACCACTGTCAGCTGATTTCTCAACAGAAACCATGCAGGCCAGAAGGGAGTGGCAAGAAATATTCAAAGTGATGAATAGCAAGAACCTATGTCCAAGATTACTCTACCCAGAAATGCTACCATTTAGAATTGAAGGTCAGATAAAGAGCTTCACAAATAAGAATAAGCTAAAGGAGTTCATCACTGCCAAACCAGTATTATATGAAATTCTGAAGGATATTCTTTAAGAAGATGAAGAAGAAAAAGATAAAGATAAAAATTATGAACAACAAAGTAACAACAAATACATACCTATCAACAAGTGAATCTAAAAATCGAATGAATAAAAAATATGATGAACAGAATAAACTTGTGACTATAATAGAATCAGGGGCATAGACTGACAATTCTCTGGGGAAGGGGTGTGGGAAGACTGGAGAGGAAATAGAAATCTATGGAAGAGGACAATGGGGGGAAAGGGCATGGGGTAGGCTGGGAACCAGGTGGAGGGGAGCTATGGGAAGAAAAAAGAGGAACAACTATAATAATCTGAACAATAAAGACTTATTTTTTAAAAAATCTCTCTTCCCAATTGGCACTTAATACTATTTTTTATGTTGACTCTGATCTGAAAATTTCATTTTTGAATCCACCTGGAAAGCAACGAATAGAGGTCCCAGCTTCAAGCCTAAATCCAGTGTCCTGGCCACATTCTTAGACCCGGAAAGCTGTTGGGAAACACGTTCAGAGCCTGAATTGGAAGTTAGGGATAACAATGGTAGAGAGAAGGTTTTTCTTTCACTCATAAAGTTTCTCAGTAAAACATCCCCTTTTTCTGGAATGCAATTAGTATGTGTTTAGCCACAAATGTAGAAAAATTGCTTAGGATTTGACCAACATATTTTCTCAGAACTACAAAGAAAGTTTCTTTCATTCTCCTTCTCCTTTATACGCTCCTCATAAAACTTTGCCAGAGTCAACTAAAAGGGAACCCATTTCCTTACATATACTTTTCTCCAAGAAGTAAAATGAACTACATTAATTCATTCACTTACCACTATAAATACCAAATGAAAAGGCCATAGATGTATAGATGTAAATACTGCCTCTATAATTATTTTTTGTGTGTTTGTAGAACTAGAGGGCACTGAGAGAAAAATAAATTATTCAAAGTTCAAAGGTTCCAAGATTTACTAACAAAATAAGAAAAGGAGGTGAAAAAAAGGCCCAAGTATCCACATGCTAAGATAGCCAAAGAATCTGCTACTATGTTTACTCACCAGCATTTTCTTCCAAAGAAATGGCTTTTGTCAAAATTGGTGGGAACTCCAAACGCGGGCCATTTTTCCTATTAAATAACCTTAGCTATGCTGTGATTAAGACGGCAGGAGCTGGTTTCACTATGTGGAAATTGCCACAATGTGCAGCCAAGGTTGAGAACTACTGCTGGAGAGATCCTATATCGTAAGAGAGAAATATGCAAATTAAGCCAGGACATGCCCCAGGCCCAGTGGACACACACCACACACCAGGGCTGGGGGCAGCCAGCTCCTAGGCCACTCCTACCAGGGATTCACGAGCAGGCATGCTGCACTGCCTGCCCTGGGTGCAAGGCCCCCAGAGGACCCACATACCTGCCCAGGGAGCATGCTCTGAGCTGCCATGGGGAGTGGGCCTAAGCCATCAATAGGACATCCCCTAAGGGCTCCCATAATGTGAGAGGGGGCAGGCTGGGCTGAGGGACATCCACTCAGTGCACAAATTTCGTGCACCGGCCCTCTAATTTAGTTATGATCCATTTTTCCTTTCTTAGATAGTTCATTTGGCTCTAATTTAGTTTGTCACTATTTTCTCCCTTTCTTTGTCTGTAAGTTTCCGAAGTGTGTGGGAAGGGAAAGGTGTCCATTTCTTTCCATCTTCTCACCTGTGTCTTGGATGCTCTAGCTTCTTAAGAAGTTGTTGAATATTATAAAACTGACACCACGTCCTAGCACATTCCTGTTCTAGTTCCATGGAATTACTCCTCTATTTCCTTGAAGGGTTTCTGGGGTTATTTGTTGGCATTTATAGTCTTAAACACATCAGCTCTTTTCTTCCTTCCATCCCGATTTTCTCTTGAGGGTGGTTCTGGGCCACTTACCTGGAAGATTCTTTTCCTAAACCACGTGACCCAACATCAGCCTGACAAGCCCAGGATTGGAGGAAGGGAGATGGTTTTCTGGGATTTAAAGCTATCTAGATGACACCTCCCTGAACTGGTACTTTCATGGGGCATAATTGAGATGATGAGAAGACCTTCAACCATCACAATATTTTGAGCTATGGAAAAGGTTTTATTTTTAAGAAGGCTTTCGTTTATGGTATCTGAGCTTAAACTAACAATTCTCAACCATCAGTGTCTTCTTTTTTGATATATGGTTAGAAATTTATTTTAAAGAACTTGATCGGTTAGTCTTTTCTGTGTGTGAATCACCCCAGTATTTAGCGGCGTAAAATTTAGTGGGTAGTTCTTCTCATCTGGGCTAGCTCGGTTGTGCTCTGCAGGGCTTGCTTTTGTTTTTGAAATTATTCAGCTGGGGATAGAAAACCTAGGGTGTTCTCATTCACACGTTTATAGAAAACCTAGGGTGGTCAGCAGGCTATGGGTCAGATTTGAAATGGGCAACTGGGTCATATGTGTCTCATTATCCAAAAAGGCTACCTCAGCCTTGTTTGTAGAGTGGCATTGAACATGAGTAGGTACCAAGGTCAGCAAAAGTAGAACCTGCAAGGCTGCTTGAGGCACAGACTCAGAACATGCGCATTGCTACTTCTACCACATTCCATTGGCCAACTCAAGTCACAGTCTTGATGGAAAGAGCTGAAAGGTACTATAGCTATTTTTGAAATCTACCACAATGACAGATCACCCTGATTTGCCAAAATTGAATGTATACATTAAAATGGATGTGGGTTATATTAGAACAAGATTGTGAACAGCTATCCAAAAGGTAGCGTGGTGAGGTGGAAGACCATGAATCTTGGAATCAGACAGCCCTGAGTTCAAACTCGATCTCGGCCTCTCTAACCATCTATTTTCTCAACCATCAACCAGGAAGAATAAGAATACTTAACACCCAGGGCTGTTGTGAGGAATAAATGCAATGAGGGTGTAATGCCCAACATAGTAAAGAGCCATTTCATTCTAGCTTCCTTCCCAATCCCCTTAATTTTTTGAAGTTCATGTACAGTGGGCCTAGTCAATCTCTTCTCCTCAGAATCAAAGCTGCACAGTCCCTTTCTCTGCCAGATCCCAGCTTTTCTTTGTCTGTGCATTGCATCTCTTTGAGAGATGACTTTGATATAGAAATTTTCAACTGGGGATCTTGGCAGTGTTCTCAAACATAAGCTTACAGTTAAAAATTCCAAGACAAATCTTAGTTTTGGTGTGACCAATTATTTCACATTTTTAGTTGTGTGGCTTTTCTTTATGGTCTGGGTATACTTGGTATACCAATATACTGGGTATATTTTGAAAACACATCATCAGAAAAGAAGGCTTTGAGATACTAGAAGCTGAGCAGCAATGTGTGGGAAAGGTGTTCTCTCAGAAAGGATACATTTACCAGTTTAGGTTTTCAGACATATCTCAGGGCTCTAAATAGTGAGGTTGGTCTTTGGGGTCAGAAGGGGCGAGATTAGGCAAAACCTCTGCTTCTTTGATGTATTCCACAGGGCTTCATTTTGGCTAAATCATCGTAATTCCCACCAAGACAGCACAGAATGATAATGGTTTTATTTATTATTTTATATGCATTGCCAGTATATGCAAAGCTTTATAGCTTGCCATAAATAGAGAGGGATTATCACAGCTGTTACTTATTTTAACAGGTCACAATACAGTAGTTTATGCCAGATGGTTTAGAGAATTTTGAGAGAGAAATTTTATACAGGCAGCCATATAGATACTAGCTTGGGTAGTTGAGCCCTTAAATTAATTTACATTTGTTATGCTATAAAAATATATATAAATAAACACATAGTTACTTCTGAACGAGTAAGCCATTTTATAGCAGTGATTTCTTCCGGAAGTCCTGAGGTCTCTTATAAGCAGTGGTGGGCAAGCAGCAGGCTGGTGCTAGGAGACAGGAGATAGATTACTCAACCACCTCCATCACTAGGGAGGGGATATTCAGCTTGGCCCACAGAAATAGACTTTGGAGGCCAAACTGAGTTTTCATTATTGAAGCCAAAGAGACTAAAGCAGGGAAGCCATCCTAGATAAACATAAGGAAGGTGTGTGTGGCGGGGTAGAGAAGAGATGGAATTGGAATCCCCAAGGTCACCAGCAAGGTCAGTCTGGGGCAGATCACAGACTATATTGCCCTTGCAGATACTGAAGTTCATGTGTAGAGTGGTTAGTTCGGGGTGATGAGCAGAAATGGAAAGAAGAAATAAGTACTGATGACAAGAAATCATTGCAGAAGGTGTTTTTGGTTCTAGATTCAAAGAGCAATCGATTTACAGCATGAGAAACCTAGAGAAAACCTTACATATCTCCACCCTTCTTGTCTTATAGATGAAGAAATAGACGAAGGGGATAATTTAAATATGATCATCTTATTTTTTTTAATAAACAAGTAAAATTAGACTGTCATAGTATTTGGACTGTGTCAACCTCCTCCAGTCTCTCTCCCCTTGATCCACCCCACCAATTCCTCTCATGCTTTCCATCTCTTGCTAGAAAGGACCACATCTCCACCTCTCAGAATCATCTAAAGACCAGTTCTAAAACACAGCTGAGTTTTCTCGGTAAGTAGCCTTGAGATATTGTAAGGTTAATATACCATCTCTGTAACAGGAATAAAACTATTTAGCATTTTTGCATCAGTTCTTCCATCTCCTGTAAGATAGGGGTCATCTAAGATCTGTTGGTCCCAACAAGATAATTAAGCAGAAAAGGTGAGTTTAAAACATATGATGAGCATGTAACTAGTATGATCTTTGTCAGAAAACCAGGCAGTGACAGTATTTTAAAAGTTTAGTAGCCCATGAATGTCAAGAAACAGAACCAGAACTTTATTATGGACTAGGGGCCCAGTGCATGAATTCGTGCACCTTGAAAGGAACTGTGGGCCGCAAGGCTGTGGTGGGCACAGGGGCAGGTCATGTTCCACCCTCTGCACCCCCCACCCGGCCCTTCCTGCTGCAGCCCCCAGTTCCCTGTCTGCCAGCAGCCCATTCCCGCCACCACCACTCCCACACGCTGACTGTGCCAGCTCCGCTCATACCAGCTGATGGTGCATAGTGATTGGGGCCACTGCTGGCAACAGGTGCAAGTGGTGGCTGTTGCCCCGATCACCCCTCAGGAGCAGGGGGAGGTGGAAAAGCCCTCAAGGGTGACTGGGGCCAGCAGTTGCTGCTTGCATCCACTCAAGGCACTGAGTAATCGGGAATGGCGCTTGGCACCAGCAGAAGGTGTAAGCGGGGCTGGCGCCAGCAGCAGGGACAAGCACCAATTGGGAGTACAGTACGTGCGGGAGCAAAGAATTTTCAGTAACCCCACATGACAGTGACTGGCACCCCGCCTTGGTCTGGCTCCCCGCTCACCTGCTCCACCATCCCCCCATGGCTGATACCCGCCATGTTCTGCACACGCCCCCTGGGGGTCAGTGCATGTCATAGCGACCGGTTGTTCGGTTGTCCAGTTGCTTGGTTGTTGCGCCATTCAGTCTATTTGTGTATTAGGGTTTTATATATATGGTTCTCCCAAGATGACTAGTTGAAGAATTAAAGCTTTGAAAATTTGTAAGCTAGATAGTACCAAAATGCTCAACTCTTTTCAGAGATGCTGAGTCCTTGGTAGCTTCAGCAATCTGAACATAGCTCTAAGCCTGAAAGTAAGCAAAAAGAGCTTCCCAAGGCCATGGATAGTTGTCAACAAGCCCATGCACTTTATGGCTTAGCATTTTGCTCAACCCATTAGCAACTTTTTAAAAAATATATATTTTATTGATTTTTTACAGAGAGGAAGGGAGAGGGATAGAGAGTTAGAAACATCAATGAGAGAGAGACATCAATCAGCCGCCTCCTGCACGCCCCCTACTGGGGATGTTGCCCACAACCAAGGTACATGCCCTTGACCGGAATCGAACCTGGGACCTTTCAGTCTGCAGGCCGCCGCTCTATCCACTGCGCCAAACTGGTTTCGGCCATTAGCCACTGTTTTAATGGACAGATATTACCCAGCCACAGTGCCTGTTTTCCTCCGCCTACTGTAGACTCAAACTATGGGGAGGAGTTAGAAGGAGGGCGAGAGAGGCATGACAGTGGAGAACTAAAATATCGAGAAAAGAGCTGGGAAATTTAAAAGAGGAGTCTTTGAAATGTGTTACCATAGAGACCAATAATAAGCCTTCTTAATAAAGACCCAAGTTAATCAGCAAAGCATTAAATTGTGTTTTGTATCATCTGATTAGAGCGACAGGAAAGTGAATTGTTCAAGGTAGGCTAATTCTGGTAATAAAACCCGCCGTGGCTTATTTCTCATGTACATTTCGCTCTAGTGCAGATCAGCACTCAGTCATGTGGGTACCCAGATTCCTTCCGTCTCGGGGTTCCAAGGCCCCGCCCTCCCTGGAGCTTCTGTGTTCAGCCGGCAGCGCAGAGAAGGTTGTGTGTGGAATTGGGTAGGAGTTTTTATGGACATTCTATTGGCTCAGCACCAGTTTCACAGCTGCGCAGAACGGCCATGGACACTGGTTGCAGGAGAAACGAAGGGATGCATATAAAAGATGCTCAGCAGGTGCTTTTGTTTGACTCGCCAAGCTCTAGAAAGTGTCAGGTACTCGAACCACTGACCAGGGGACAGGGACCCCAGAAAAGCTACCATATGAGTATATGTGTGAAGACCTCAGACACAGGAAGATACTGCTTTCCTTGGGCTTTTATCATATGCCAGGTACCGTCATGGTGCTTTATATGTGTTACTTTATTTATTTTGCCTAACGGTCCCATCCATTATGCATTCCTGTGTGCATTTTACCAAGGAGGAAACCAAGGCTCAGAGAAGGAAAATCATTTTTCCAAGATCCTGCTGCTCAAAGATGGAGGACCTGGGATTTCAAACTCAGGCCTTTCCAGGACCACAGCCCGCGTTTTCTTCCTCTCTACCCTGGGATGTGCTCAAACGAATGCCAACTCTCTAGTTATGTCATCCTTTTCCTCATCCCTGTTAGCTGTGACTTTCTTATTCTAAAAAGCGATGCAAATGGGGAAGGCCTGGCCATTTTCGTTGCTTGGTGGAGTGCGGCAGGTCTGCTGGCCAAAGCTCTCCCCTGACAGAGAGGCCCTGAAACCCTGGAGCAGTCCGCTCATCTCATTGAGCGCTGTGATTGGTGACTTGGCCACTGGCTTCCCAGGATCTTGCCAGGGACTGCTGCCCAGAGCAGCCATTTTGCTCAGCCGAAAATCAATTTTCACTTCAAGGCCTGAGGCCTTTGAATCCACACGTGGTGGCGCTTCCAGAGCCCTCAGTGAAGTCAGTGTGGCAGCCCGTGCACAGAGAGATGGTCAGGCTTCACCCCGAGTCTGATTCAGCCGGTCTGGGCGGGGCCTGAGCATCTACGCCTCACACCAGCTCCTAGATGTTGCTGTGCTCACGGTCCCCGGATGAGCAAAGCTAAGGGAAAGTCTCCCCTTCTTTTATAGAAGCCCCAACTGGCCTTCGCTCCCATTCCACACTCCCCACCAATGCCCGCTCCATCAGGCCTTCCTGAAACGCAAGGGGCCCATGTCTGCCGTTGGCAGGCAGAACTACTTCCGCTAACCTCTGTGACATGTGGAATTCTTTTTTTAAAATATATTTTATTGATTTTTTACAGAGAGGAAGGGAGAGAGATAGTTAGAAACATCGATGAGAGACATCGATCAGCCTCCTCCTGCACGCCCCCTACTGGCGATGTGCCCACAACCAAGATGCATGCCCTTGACCGGAATCGAACCTGGGACCTTTCAGTCCGCAGGCCCACGCTCTATCCACTGAGCCAAATGGATTCAGGCGACATGTGGAATTCTTGAGCACGCTGCCTGATGGAAACCCTTTTGTGTCCTGGTTTCTGAGATGGAGTCCTCCTTCCCTCCTGGTCTCTTGCTTCCGTGACTCATCCCTCTTTCTCTCTGGTGGCCTCTTTGACCCGAGACCCCCTGACATTGGGGGGTTCCTATATCTCTTCGTATCCTCACTGGAGGGGCGATCCTGCCGCCCCTCCCGCCCTCTCCCCATCCATCCCAGCCACCCTCTGCCTTCCAGGGGGGACTCTAGCCAGAACCTCCGTCTTCACTGTCTTCCCTCGTGGCTGGCGGCCCGCCCGGGAGGGTGGCCTGGGGGGGAGTCAGAGGAGAGCAGCCAACTTGAGTTCCGTGTGACACTGCATGTGACCACAGTAATCATTCACCGCGGTGGCAATTAGGAAGTGCTCTTGCCCGGCGCTTATGCGCACCCTGCGATTTCCTGTGACCTTGGCGAGCCCAGTGTTGCACCATCATTTGTGAATTATGGAGGAGTCACGCGGCCCCTGGACACAGCGCTGCCCGCTCAGGCAAACCTGCCCCGGGCACAGACCTCACTTTTTGAAAAGACGTGGCCCGCTCGGAAAATAGCCCACATTTGCCTTAAAGGGGTTTCCCAGGCATCAATACAAACACCCCCAAACTGCATCCCAGAAAGCATCTTAGGATCTTTTCATTCACCGACTTCCCCCCTTCTTCTATATGTATCAGGATGTACCCCCTAAGTGGCGTGTGTTAAATGGCCCTGTATGCTTGTCTGTCTTCTCCATGGGTCTGTTCCATAGCGATCCTGCTCGCCTCAGGCAGGGCACACGCTGCCATGGTGTTGAACCCCGGTTCGACCTCAGAGCGGGTTTAGCCCCCCCCCCCCTTCCCTGGGGGCGAGTGCCTGGCAGGGAAGGCATTGTCTTCGAGGTGGCTGAAGCCAGGGCAGGGCGCGTCGCGTGCAGGCTGGGAGTTCTCAGGTCCGGGGATGGAGAGGGGGAAGGGACGCGATGCTACAATGTCGCGGTCACTCTGTTTCCGTGACCCAAGGGCACATGCCCCACGCCAGTCCCCGTCCTCCCCTCTCGCCTGGGCTGGCGGAGTTGGCACGGTCGGTGTCCCCGATTCCTCCGCTGTTGGCTAGACACCCGAGAAAAGGGAGGTGAGAGCGGAGCCACGGGGGTGCGGTGCTGAGCAGCCGCGGTGGGTCCAGCCTGTTGGTGATGCGCCCAGCCCGCCGCCACTCTGGGCATGGGTAACGCGCGGCACCCACCAGTCGCGCCAGCCGAGAAGCAGACGCACGGGTCCCAGCCATCCGGATCCGGGAGCCCCTGCAGCCCGCGGCCGGTCGGGGAGCCCGGGGCCCGCGGCGTGGCCGGCTCCCGCGCGCGCCACCGAGTTCGGGGCCCGGGGCTGCGTCCTGCGGCTCACTGCGGCTGGCGGCGGGGGACGCATCGCCGGTAGCGGGGTTCCCGGAGCCCCGCCGAGCCGGGAGAGGGTGGCCCAGCCGGGCGGCGGTCTGCAGCGCCTCGGTGCCAGCCCGCTCGCCGCCCGCCGGGTCTGGCTGCCGCAGTCCCCTCCGCTCCCCGGGCTGTAAATCGAAGCTGTCTCCCGCGGCGAGGCGCCGGATCCCGGCGTGGCCCTGGGGCGACGTCCCGCCCCGGTCTCCCGGCACCTGATCTCCCAGTGGTCAATGAGGTGGCTCAGCCTGCAGCACTGAAGCGGCGGAGGAGCCAGTGCCCCAGCTTTGATGGAGCGCGCCGTGCGCAGAGACCTCCCCAGTCGACTTCCTCATCAGAAGGCAGCATCCATTCATAATTCTCTCTCCGCCGGTGGACCGAGTTAGGCTGGAGCTGGCCATGGACTCCTGAACCTCTCTCTCTCGCTCTCTCTTTCTGCTGCTGAAGAAGAAACTCAGATAAAAGGGAAAGGAAGGGGGATGCAGTCCTAACGCCACAGAGCGCCGGAAAGCCCCCGAGGCCTCTCCTTGCGGGGAGAGGGGGAGCGGCAGAGCCCAGCCCAGCGCCCAGCCAGCTGCTGCTTTGCTCCGGAGCCGGCCCGCATGCCTACCTCACCTGACGGCCGCATTCCCGGGGAGCCAGCGCGGGGCCCCGCGGCGCGCCCAGGGCGCACGGGCGGTAGGATTTCGGCGGCGGCGGGGGAACGAGGAGGCGCGGGCGGGCTTCCCCGGGCCGAGCCGGAGCCGCCGGAGCCGGAGCGAGCGCCGCCGGGAGAGGCGAGCCTCGGCGCGGCGCCCCACCGCAACCCCCCGGGATGCTCTGCGACTCGCAGCCCAGGCCACGCGGGTGTGTGTGAGCGGGGACCGGCTGGGCGGTGGGGGGAGGGGCGGGGTGTGGGCAGGTGACATCCATTCCAACTCCTTTTGCTCGCGCCGGGAGGTGGGTGAACTTGGGAGACTGAGGAGGCTGGAGCCGCAGCCCCCCAGCATGCTGAGCTGGAGGGGAGACCCCTCCCGGCTGAGCGCTGCGAGCCTGGTACCCTTGACCGAGCTGAATGGGGGTGAGTGGCTGGTCAAGGTAGACAGAGCCCAGCTTTGCGGGGTGAGGGGAGCCGCGCCGGCTTCCAGGGGTCTTTTTTTTAAACGCATATTGCAGCTGCAGCTTTGAAGTTTGCCGCCTCCTCGCCAGCCCCCATCCTGGATGCTGGGGCGGGGCGGTACTTTTCCATGTCGCTGCCCAGGCCCCTGCCCGCTGCTGGGAGGGGGTGCAGGGGCCGCGGTGGCTGGCGGTGGGCGGTCTGCAGAGGACACGGGGACCCCCGAGCGGGCGCCGCGATGGGCAGGCAGTCCTGAAGCCCAGCCTCTGGGGGAGCTGGGAGGGAGGGCCGGGGAGAAGTCGGGGATCCGGCCCGCTGTCCCATCCTGTGTCCCGGCCCTGGCGCGGGGTGCGAGGTGACATTTTGCCTGTGCGGGGGGTTCACTGTGCCGGAGCTGCCTGTGATGCCGGAGGGAAGTGGACTGTGAGGAGGAGACTGAGGAGAGACAGAGAGCGGGAGCCTCTCCTTTTGTGGCAGCGTTAACCCCCTGCAGCCCGTTCCCGTGGCACATCTGTCCACCGGGGTGGCCGTGGGCCCGCCTGGCCGGCTGGTGGGCCACAGCCGGACGTGCCCAGGACCTGCCGTGCCAGGAAGGTGTGGGCAGTACAGGGGCGAAACCCCACCTGGCCCCCGCTCCGGCAGGGGTTAAGCAGGCCCCACCGTGACGGTGCGGGGTACGGTAGCCACACTCTGGTTTTTCCTCCTGAGTTGGGGAGCGCTGGTCTGGGGAGATTTTGCTGTTGCAGTTGTGTGCCTCCTGGTCACCAGTTTGTTTTCCACAGCTGCTTGCGAGCCAGGCGGAGATAGCAGCATCTAAAAATAGCCCTGCGGCGGGAGATGCAGCTAGCTTGACCCTACTATTACCAGGATGGGGTCTCCTGACCCAGCTGCGTCAGTGGGAGCCGGATTTGCACCCCCCCCCCACCTCCCACCCCGCAACCGGAGACTAGGTCCACACATCCTTCGGAATAGTTCAGCCTCAGGGCAGCGCGGGGTCGCCGAGGTGTGTGAGAAGGGCAGCCGCTCATCCATTCAGAGTGAGGCCCACACAGCTGAGCTGCAAGATTGGGGGATGGGATCCCCAACAGAGACCCCTTCCCTGCCCCCAGTCATGGACATCTGTAGCTTTATATTCCCCTCTGAGTTCCAGCCAGCCTTATAGGGGGATGCCTCCTCTGGGCTCCAGGGGCCAGCAGGCCCCTCTCCCCCCCCCCCAAAGGAGTTTGGCCCGGAATACAGAGAGACCAAAGGGTCTAGGGTGGCACTTAAGTCATGCTGTCTTCCGGGGTGCAGGTAGTAGCTGGGGTGCTACTCGGTCCTTTCTAAATGGAAACCCCTGGACCATTGGGTGAGGAACCTCTTCCTGAGAAGCAAGTGGTACCCAGTCTGCCTGCAGGGGGCAGCCCCGAGCTGATGGGGAAGGTACCACAGGGAATGGAGACTTCTCAGGGATTGCAGTAGATGCCCAGGTGTCTCCTGACTCCCTCTGAGAACCTGCAGGCTTCTCCTCTTATTTATTTTCCAACCCCTGCATTTCCCTCATCGTCACCTTTTTCTTGGTGGCAAAGGTGGCACAGCCAAGACCACAAGTTCTGGATTTGGTTGAACTATGGATTTTTTCTTTTTTTTTTTGGCAAAAATGTTTTAGTACCTGCGGAAAAAATGCAAATGCCTAATTTGTCAACAGTGAAGGGAACAGACTAAAGAATGGAATGTATGAGGGAAGGCGTGAATCCCTAGCTTCGGTTCTCTCTTCAAGATGGAACGTACCGGCTGATTCTCCCATCCCTTTCAAAGTGCACTTTGATTTTCAAATCTGACCTTTATTTTCTGTAAGGCATAACTATGATCACCAAGCAAATACTAAGATAGTTAGCTTGGTTTGAGGGGAAGGAAGAGACGAAGAAACAGCACCTCTGAGGAAGCCAGCATTCCCCTGGCTGCTGATTTATCTTTAAAATGTCCCCGATCTTGGTGTGTGGAGGATGGCTGATCATTCAGATTACTATGATTCCATGTGGCCAAAAAGCCCAGTGCAACACTGACTGACCTTTTGGCCCACTTAGAACAAACAGTACATGGGAAGACCCTGAGCAGGGAGTCGGATTTATAAAGATGTCACTGATTTGGCTCTGCCTGTAGCAAATAAGACGTCAATGATCTCTGGCTCTTAAAGAGACAAGGCCTGCTTCCCCTCGAAGCTCAGAACCTGAATCAGCAATTAACTGGGGACTTACACTGAGCGCATTGTCCAAAGAAAAGGAAATAATGTAACCAATAAGCCTGGAATCCCAGGAGTTGCACAGAATGCAGTTTCTTTCTTATCACATGGAGTCTAATCAACGTTTGGCTTGTGATGACAAGGCCTGGAGTCTCGTGGCCTGTTGGGGTCCTGCCATCCATCCCCACAGGCCTCACTGTCCCTCTGGGGTCCCTCTGCCTCTCGCCAGCAGAAAGGGAAAGAGAGAGCATGGAGGATTGGAAGTAGCGGGCCTCATCCCCACCCACATTCCACTGGCCAAAACTCAACCCTTGGCTACATCTAACTGCAAGGGAGGCTGGGAAATGTAGTCTGCACCAGGCCAATAAGCTCTCTGTTACTGAAGACCCTCTTTTTTTTTTAGCTCTACTTTGGGATTGGGATTTGGCTCTGGACAAGTCATGTGGCCAAATAGAAATCTCCATCTTAAAAATGGTGCTAACTCCATCTGCCCTATCCTGTCTGAACAGGGATTTGGAGAGAAGTCGTGAAACATGTAAAGGCTCTTAGAAGACCCATCTGGTCTAGCCTCTTTAGGCAAGGTCATTGTCATTATCCCCAGGTTAGAGATCACTTGCCCAAGATGACACAGCTAGTTTATGGCAGGTCTGGTATTAGAACCTAGATCTCCTTTTTTTTTTTTAGTTCAATTTTCCTTCCACCATGTTCTGTGTGTTCACTATTCTCTTATGAAAACAGTTGTATAGGATATACTTTCAGAAAGCTGATATACAGTCACCGGATAGCCTTTACTCTTGTATAATCACTAAAAACAGCTATTCATATTATTTAAAATCCATGTGAGTTTTTTTTCCAGTTTTACTTATACTCAGGCTCTGAATAGCCAGGCATTGCTCTATGCCCTATACATGTATGAACTCCTTCAATTCTCACAATAACCATAGGAGGCAGGGATTATTTTATCCTTACTTTGTCGATGGAGGATGCTGAAGCACGGTGAAGGGAAGTAACTTGCCCAAGGTTTGACAGCTAACAAGTGCCAGATCTGGCATTTGATCCCAGGCAATCTGGCTCCAGCTCTGGATTATTCTACGACACTACATCGCTTACCTGGTGGACGCTGTGCCCAGCCCTCGCTGGTTTGTCCAGTTGATACAGAGCCTGATACTGAGGATGGAATAAAATTCTGCATTTCCTCTCTTAGTGATTGACCTTGAAGGTCTGATAGGGAGTCATTTGTAAATATGCTGAGGCATGAATGTGAGCCCCACGCGTATGAAATTGCTACACAGAATCGAGCACTTTCCCTAGGAAAGGAGCCCAATCCCCAACCTCCAGTTCTGACATCCCAGTAAGGCTTTTTTTTTCTTTGTTTCTCTTTTTTAAAAATTTGCTCTACAGATCACTGGGTAGGCAGTAACTAATGCAAAATAATCAAAATGTGTGTTATTTAGTGAAAATCAGGCATCTAATCAAGGACTTTTCTGTGGAAGGTGAAAAGGCAGTGGATTCGTTGGGGGTGAAGCAAGACTAGCACCGTCCCTTGACTCTTGAGTAAATTGCTAGTTTGGGTTGTTTTGTCTATGGTTACATAAGACAGCACCCCAAAACTTCCTGACACAAACAGCAATCGCTCTATTGGTTTAAAGCTGCAGTCGGACAGGCTCACCGGGCAGGTGCGCGAATCTTGCTGGTGGTTGGTTAGTCAGTTGGCACGTCTCCTGGGGGTGAGGCTGGCCTGGGACTCAGGGCTGGGTGTGCTTCTTTTCACGTAGAGGGTCAGGGCTTCTCCATTTCCAAGCAGCCTGCCCATGAGGTCCCTCCACAGGGCACAGAGGCAGAAACTTCCAGCATTTCTCAAGACCGGGCCTCTGACTTGTCTTACCAACAGAACGAGGCAAGTCAAGCAGCCGGGCGCCACTCCAGGGCAAGGAGGAAACCAAGGGTGTGAAGACGAGGAGGCCTGGAAACAGACTGCCACCGGGGTACAGTCGGAAGCCTCTGTGTTTACAAATCTGAGGGTTCCCCAAGGCCTCAGAAGCTAACTGTACCCTAAAATGTAGGTCAAGGAAAGCCCATTATTTTTACTCCAATGGAGAGAGGCTGTTATATATGCTTGGTTCTCCCTCCATCCACAGGCTACCTAACAGATCATTTAGGCCCGTGAAAGTATCAGTGCTATAGATGTGACTGCCCCAAAGAGAATGGAAGCGTGTGACTTCTCTCCCTTGCCTCTCCTATACTGTGTTTCAAATATATATATATATATATATATATATATATATATATATATATATATATATTTTTTTTTTAAAGTATCAGTACTCACCCTCAGACATAAACTAAGAATAATTTCTTTTTTAAAATGTATTTTATTGATTTTGTACAGAGAGGAAGGGAAAGGGATAGAGAGAAACATCGATGAGAGAGAGACATCGATCAGCTGCCTCCTGCATGCCCCCTACTGGAGGTGTGCCCGCAACCAAGGTATATGCCCTTGACTGGAATCGATCCTGGGATCTTTCAGTCCACAGGCCGACGCTCTATCCACTGAGCCAAACCGGTTTCGGCTAAGAATAATTTCTGAAAAGTCTCTTGGCTGAAGAGAGCTACCTTGCCTAAGGTCATAGCCCTTCCCAGGTCAGCACAAAGCAAATGACCCAGTGGTTCTCAACCTGTGGGTCTCGACCCTTTTGGGGGTCGAACGACCCTTTCACAGGGGTCGCCTAAGACCATCGGAAAATGCAGATATTTACATCACGATGCATAACAGTAGCAACATTTCATGGTTGGGGGTCACCACCACATGAGGAACTGTATGCCAGGGTCTCGGCCTTAGGAAGGTTGAGAACCACTGGAATGACCTGTCACCTTGCCTCCAATTTAGGATTCGGCAGGGCCTTCCCAGCTCCAGAAATCCCTCAGGGGAGTGGCCAAGCCATTGTGACTGTCTCCCAGCCCAACTTTTCTCTCTGCCTAGTCATGCCGGATTCCTCCAGATGCGTCAAACATTTCCTCCTAAGCTTCCCACACACCAGAGTGTGCCCCAAATCTACTTCCGGAGAACCTGACCCAAGAGAGAGGGCTTGTCCTCCAGGTGACTTCGTAGGACAGCTTGGGCCACTGGGATGCACAACATGGAGCTTCCATAAACTCTCTCCATTGGGGAGAGATGACACATACTCAAGCAATAATATGATAACACGAGCAAATATTATGTAACAGAGTCATAAGTGAGTCTGATGCCTCAATGGTTTTTTGGGGGGATCTTCTTTACTCTACCCTGCGCCACTTCCCCCGAAGCGATTCTTTTAGGGGATGGGTGATTCACGACATTGATTATATGGTTAACAACTGAACCGCAGCTCTCTCCCACCTGATTATTTCTTCCTTTGGGTATGGCACTGGCAATCAAAATTTATCTTTCAAATTAAGGCCATAATTATATTTTGATAAAGATCTAGCAATTCAATGAGAATGAAATTTTGAAGGTTGCCAGGATACGGATGACTCTGGGTTATAGAGAAGGGTTTGCATGCAGCATACTAATAGGTGGTTCAGCGCTCTTATCTAGACCTTTCCAATGGCGTCGGATAATGCAGGCCAATCAAGTGCTGTTTCTCCGCGATTATTCCTGGAGGATAAAAGTGATGAAAGATACACGCAGGGTTTCAAGAATGAAAAGGTGATTCATCAGATGTCTATCTTTACTAGAGTTGAAGAAATAGAGTAATAATTACGTGGTGCTCCCTAAAGATATAAGAGACAAAAGCTTTCTCTTCCTTCCTTGCCTTCTCTTTTATTGCAAATAAAAGCAAGATTTCTTAGATATTGGGTTGTTGTTTTGTGTTGGGACATGAGGGCCTATGTTGGCAGTGATGTTTGCAGGGGAAATGTGTGTGATATCATAGTCTCATTTTTTTCTTTACCTTTCTTTTACCTTTTATGCTGTCATATTATTCTTCGCTCATTCACCAGATATGCTGTCTCAAGTATGGTGCGGGTCCTGCTAGGGGATCTAAGAAAGTTTAAAATGAAAAACCACATATGAAAATATTAAATATGTGTAACAATACAATACAGTAGCACCTGGCACGTTTTCTGGGGGGAGGAAGAGGGGATAATGTTTTTTATTGAAATAACACAATTGATACAATTAAATTCTATACCGGTTTTAGCTCTTACATATACATTTATTAACTCCTCTTGAAATAATATGCACATAGACATACCTCGGAGATATTGTGGGTTCTGTTCCAGACCACCTCAATAAAGCAAGTGACACATTTTTTTTATTTCCCAGTGTGTGTATGTGTGTGTGTGTGTGTGTGTGTGTGTGTATGTATATATATGTTATGTTTATACTATACTGCAGTCTATTATATATATGTTATATTTATACTATACTGTAGTCTATTATATATATATATGTTATATTTATACTATACTGCAGTCTATTATATATATATGTTATATTTATACTATACTGCAGTCTATTATATATATGTTATATTTATACTATACTGCAGTCTATTATATATGTGTCATATTTATACTATACTGCAGTCTATTATATATATATATATATATGTTATATTTATGCTATACTGCAGTCTATTAAGTGTGCAATAGCATTATGTCTGAAAAATAATGCAAACCTGAATTTAAAAATACTTCATTGCTAAAAATGCTAACCATCACTGAGCCTTTAATGAGTCATAATGTTTTTGCTGGTGGAGGGCCTTACCTTTAATTTGTAAAAACTGAAATACAGTATCTGTGAAGTGGAATACAGCGGAGTACAATAAAATGAGGTATGCCTGTATGCTACTTTTCCATCCCCCCAACATTTTTAGTACCCATTTCCAACCCTCTACCCCCTTTGGCAGCCATTGTTCTGATTTCTATCACGTAGATTAGATTTGTCTGTTCAAGAGCTTCAGAGAAATTGAATCATACGGTATGATTTTAAGTAAATGTCTGGCTTCTTTCATTCGGCATAATATTTTTTGAAATTTACCTATGCTATTACATGTATCAGTAGTTCATTCCTTTTTATTGCCGAACAGTAATCCATTGTAAGAATATAGCACAGTTTGTTTATCCTTTTAGTTAGGCTGGTTCCAGTTGGAGGTTATTATGAATAAAGCTGCTGCGAATATTTTTGTACAAGTCTTTTTGTGGATTTATGTTTTCATTTCTCTTGGGTAAATATCAAGGAGTGAAATAGTCATAGGGTAAGTGTATGTTTAGTTTCATAAGAAACTGGCAGAGATTCCTCCCAAACTGTTGTACCATTTTTACACTCCCACCAGCAATGTTTTACAGCTCTTGGTGCTCAGCAATTTCCCAAGCCCTGGTGAAACAGCAGTCATTCCACTGGATATAAAACGGTATCTCGTGGTGATTTTAATTCGAACTTCTCTGATGACACGTAATGTTGAAAACCTTGCCGTGTGCTTATTAGACATTCATATAGCTTTTCTTGTAAAATATCTAGTTAAGTCTTTGCCTTATTTTTCACGGGGTTCTTTGTATTATTGTTTTGTAGGAGCAGTTTATATACTCTGCATGAAAATTCTTTATCAGATATAGGAGTTGCAAGTATTTATTCCCAGTCTGCGCCTTGCTAATTTACTTTTAATGATGCTTTTTTTTTTTTTGATAAACAGAACGTTTTAAATTTTAACCAAGTCCATTCATCACTATTTTATTTTTTTGTTTAGTCTTTTTTGAGCCTTGCCAGAGAAATCTGATTCCCTAAAGTTCATGAAAAGATTTACATGCATCTTCTTTTATTGTCCTAACTTTTATATTGAGGTCTATGACCCTTCAGTAATTACTTCTTATGTCGGGGTAAGGATAAAACTTACTTTCCTCCTATATGTATTATTCAGTTGCTTCAGAAACATTTGGGAAACAAACAAATAAGCAAAAAAGTTTTTCTTTTCCTGAGCTGAATTGATTTAATGCCTTTTTCAAAAAATCAATTGGATGTGTGTATTTTCTGGACTCTTTGTTCTGATCCATTGATCTATATGTCCTCTCGTGCCAAAACCACACTCTCCTGACCTCCACAGACTTATAGCAAGTCTTAAAATAAGGCAGTATAAATCCTCCAAATTTGTTCCTCTCTTTCAAGATTGTTTTAGCTAGTTTAACACCTATGCATTTTCATATACATTTTAGAAACAGCTTGTCGCTTTCTTTTAAAAAGGCTGGGATTTTTATTGGCCATTGATTTTAATTTATGGATTAATTTTGGAAGAATGGATATCTTTAGCAGTGTTTTGTCTCCCACTCCTTGCATATATTATAGCTTTGGATCATATAGGCCTTTAATTTAGTTTAGCAATGTTTTGCAGTTTTTAGTGACTCTCACATCCGTTATTAGATTCATTCCTATGTAGTTGATATTTTTATGACATTGTAAATTGTATGCTTTCTTATTTCATTTTCCAATTTTTACTACTAGTATGTTAATATATGAATAATTAAATACAATTGTTTTTATAGATTTACCTTCTATCTAGTGACTTTTCTAAACTCACAATGTTTAGCAGTTTTTGTAGATTTCGTAGGGTTTTTAACCCACACAATCATATTGTCTGATAATGATAGTATTTACTACTTCCTTCCTTCTACTTATATTTTATTATACTGGTGAAAGTAGATGTTTTGCTTTCTTTCCAGTCTTCGGGGAAAACAGTTAATGTCTCACCATTAAATACGATGTTAGCTAGAGATTTTTCAGAGGTGTCTTTCATCAAATTTTGGTATGAAGGTTATACAGGCTTCCTACAGTGAGTTGGCAAATGTTCTCTCCTTTATTTTTATGAAAGAATTTATTTAAATTGGTATTCTTTCTTCCTAAAATGTTGGATGGTATTTGCTGGTAAAGCTACCTGGGCCTAGAATTTTCTTTGTGGAAAGGGTTCTGATTAAGAATTTTATTTCTTTAAGAGATATGAGAAAATTCGTATTTTCTATTTCTTCTGTGTCCCTTGCTAGCCGCCCCCTCCCCAATGAATTGTTTGTTTTATCTAAATTGTTGAAATGCATTAATACTGAAGAGAATGGACCCCAGCAGACAAGAAGGGGGGTGCTAGGGAAAGAATGGTGTGAGAAAACACATGGGCATGGGGTCTCCCATGGTGTACATTTTTGGACATGGGTTGTGCCAATCTGGTGGAGGGGCAAACTATGGGTGAAGGAAGTGGGAAATGATGTTTGAAAAGCAGCTCACGACTGGGTCGATGCCAGATGAAGAGTTTGACCCCTTTGTAGGCAATGAAAAACCCCCAGATGATTTCCAAACAGGGGCGTGACCTGTAGAAATGATACTTCAGAAAGATTGATTTGAAGCCATGTGCTGGTAGAAGGGAGAGAGTGGCGGGAAATGTGATTTTTTGAGAATGGGTGCGGTATGCAGGGGTGGGCGTTACCCAGACGAAAGGAGTCTGATGAAGAATAACACTAGGAAGCTGTCTAGTGCTTGAAGCTTTCTCAAGGTGAAGGCCTTGGGGTATTTATTTCTCTGCACACAACCTAACATTATGCACCCGGTACACACTTGCCACACTTTATTTTTATGGCCTCTGCTCCCATACCTGCCTCGTCACCTAGACACCCAGCACCTCTAGGGAGAAAACTCAAGCTTTATTGATGCTAAAGTACTAGTATATTGCCATGTAGTGGCCAATTAATACCAAGTGAATGAATGACCTGAAAGCAAGAATGAGTACATGAATGAGTGAATGAAGAGGCAGAAGAAGGAAAAACTGTATTAGTCAGTATAGGCTATGCTATGCCATGCTAACAGACACACCAACGGAGCTTAGTGCTTGAATACAGTAAGAGTTCTATTTCTTCCTCACATAAAGTGTGTTGTGAGTCTAGAACACAAAGTCACCCAGCAGTAGAGGGAAAGAGAGAAGCACATATCTTGGGAGATTTTATAAGGACCAAACATCCAAGTGGCATGCATGACTTCTGCCCACATCCCGCTGGCTGGCAGCCAATACTCTGATTACTTGGCCCTAACCTGACGGCAGAGGAAGAGGGAAAATGTAGATACGCACATGGACATTGGGGGAAACACTGAGAAGAACGTTTAGAAAGGAGGAAAAGGCTGAAACCGGTCTGCTCAGTGGGTAGAGCGTCGGCCTGCGGACTGAAAGGCCCCAGGTTCGATTCCGGTCAAGGGCATGTACCTTGGTTGCGGGCACACCCCCAGTAGGAGGCGTGCAGGAGGCAGCTGATCGATGTCTCTCTCTCATCGATGTTTCCAACTCTCTATCGCTCTCCCTTCCTCTCTGTGGAAAATCAATAAAATATATTTAAAAAAATAGAAAGGAGGAAAAGTGAATCCCAATAACTGTTGGTCATTGCTGACTGCCTGAGACAAACCTAAGCCCCAGCGACACGAAGGGACTTCCTGAGGACCCGCCACACCGACCGTGGACCGGTTCTGCCAACAGAACGGAGTCTCCCGGCCTGCCTTTTAGGCCTTAATAGTCACCACCGCAGGGCTCGCTTACGGCTAACCTAATGCTTAGATGCCAACTCTTCCAGAAGGAACTGCGAGCAGAACAGATCGCTAACAGTCTCTGCCGTCAGGTACCCAGTAGCTGCAGCCAAAAGCACCAACGGAGCGAGGTGCGAGATGGGTCAGGGCCGGGCGTTTTGATGATGAACCTCCCGGGAGGCAGCAAAGCCGTCCTGCTCCACGAGGCATCTCCGCTGCGCTCCTGCCAGATGCCTAAAGGGAACCCCGTGCCTTTTGTGAGCCGGACTCGCCCATTCTGGATCAAAGCGGCTGCCTCGGCAGGGCCCAGCGTGCAGGCCAGGGCACTGTGGGGGCAGCAGCCACTGCCGGGCTGAGTCAGAGGGGGGAGAAAAGGGGGGTGGGGGAGGTGCCTTCCTGGGCTTGGGCTGGAGTGACCGTTCAGTGTGCAGAGCTGGTGGGAGGACCAGAGCGGATGCAGGCTAAGCCTATGGCACCAAGTGTGGCACCGAACGGGCCCTCGAGAGGTGTCATTGAGGAAGAGGATGATAGAAATGGATGGGAGAAAAGGAAAAGTCTCCCTTATCTTAAAAAATTGGGGGGGGGGTGCTACCGAAGAGAGTCTGCTGGTTTTCCTAAGCAGGATGGGGCGCGGTCTCACAGAAGCCCTGCACCCCTCAGCGGTAGACGCATTTCAATAGAGGGAAATGGCCGAAACCGGTGTGGCTCAGTGGGTAGAGCATCGGCCTGTGGACTGAGAGGTCCCTGGGTTCGATTCCGGTCAAGGGTTTGTACCTTGGTTGCGGGCACATCCCCAGTAGGAGGTGTGCAGGAGGCAGCTGATCGATGTCTCTCTCTCTCTCTCATCAATGTTTCTGGCTCTCTATCCCTCTCCCTTCCTCTCTGTGAAAAATCAATGAAATATATTTAAAAAAGAAAGACAGGATGATTCTGCCTGCAGACTTCTAGCGGTAATTTGGAGTGAGTTTTGGGAGAAAGAGCAGAGGAGGAGGAAAAGCTGGCACTGAGAGCAGGGAGAGCAGGGAGGCAGAGCCCTAGTTAGCGTGCCCCCCACACAATCCTCGTTTCTGGGGATGCCCTGAAGCACCCTGTCATTCGGCCTGGTTTCCATGCCTCTGGTTTGCAAGGGAGAGCTTTCGTTAACACCGGCTGTAAATTGAGGGGCTGGCTTTCGAGATGTTTCCTGAAGAACAAAATCGTTCGCAGATTATTTCCGAAGCACGCCAGCCTATTGAACAGCGTGCAATAACCTTATTCCTCCATTCCACACGCATTGGCTTGAGTGCCTGCCGTGTACCCGATTTCTCGCTGGGTGCTGAGATGTACAGAAGATGTACTCTTTGTCCCGCAAAGCGGACAGCCTGTCCGGGAAAGAAGCAACTGCAGCCATGTCTGGATGGTGCTGTCATAGGGACCCTATCTCTGCCGGTGGAGCAATGATCATAATTTGGGCAAGGATTGATTTAAGGATTCTAGTTGTGGTAGACTAGAAAACACGTCTTTAAAACAAATGAAAAGAAAGAAAAAAAAAGACGAAGCATTAACCATTCCCCTACCTAAAAACACAAATGACTTCAAGGGCCATAAAAGCATCCATTGGCGGAATATGGCCGTGAAAGTAGAATCCCACTTTGGTGAACAGATCACACTTCAAAGCCCACCCCTAGAAAGAGCAACCCTCTGATTGCAGTGTGGCCATCCGAGTTGAGGGGATGGGACCCACAGGGAGGAAAAGCACTGAAAGTACAGTGGTACCTCGAGATACGAGTTTAATTCGTTCCGTAACCTTGAGGCGTGGGAAACTATGAGACGCATGAGTCACGGTAAAATGGTGGGTTGTATGCAGCCGGCCGATCCGCGAGATTACTCCTATCTCAAATGTTGCTCATATTTCAAAGCAAAAATCGCTCGCTCGACGGCTCGTATCTCAAAAATCTCGTATGTTAGGGCACTCGTATCTCCAGGTACCACTGTACAGAGGTAAATAGTAGTACAGTAGCCATGGTACTGTATTGAGTAGCCATGGCAATGATACAGTAACTTTAGTGAATCAGTGTAATGTGAGCTACCGTCGCAAATAACCTCCAATATCTAAGTGACTAAGAACATTCGGGTTTATTCCTCACTTGCATAATGTCCACATGGGCTTTTCTTCTTTGGTAGGTAGCTCCTCTACTAGATGAAGTTCAACGATCTAGGTTCTTTCTGTCTCGTGAATCTACTGTCCTCAGAATATTCCTCCTCAGGTATCAGGAACATGAAGGTGAATGTGGGGGAGGGGTGTGCCGGAAGCAGTGCATATCACTTCCGCTCACGTTCTGCTACTAAACCGAAATACGTGGCCATATCCCCCTGCAAGGCAGGCTGGGAAATGTCATTCAGCTGTCTGCATAGGAAGAAGAGGGAATTACCAGAATAACCAGCTAAGCCAGGGTGCCACACTGAACTTGAGGAAGAGGTCATTCCGTTAGAGGGCAGCTCCATGTGGACAGGGACCCTCTCTCGCTTCCTCTGAGGCCTAGTTGAGAATCTCATGCCTTCCTGGTCATTAGATCTCCGCCGTCATTTACTCCATGCCATGCCTCCCACCAGCCTTGCTCTGTCTCATATGCATCCTCCGGAGTGCTTATTACTACCTGATTATATCCTTCCTTATTTTTTTAAATATATATTTTTAATTGATTTTTTTTTTTTTTTTTACAGAGAGGAAGGGAAAGAGAGATAGAGAGCTAGGAACATCGATGAGAGAGAAACATACATCAGCTGCCTCCTGCACGCCCTCTACTGGGGATGTGCCTGCAACCAAGATACATGCCCGTGGCCAGAATCGAACCTGGGACCTTTCAGTTCGCAGGCCGATGCTCTATCCACTGAGCCAAACCGGTTTCGGCTGCTGTATCATTTATAAGAGAGCACAGGACTCATAACAAATGTCTAGGTTTTTGTTGTGGAAAGACCCTCAGAAAAGAATTCCTTTTGGCTCGCAGGCTCATGTATGTACAGTTTCGTTGTTGGCCCAATAAAGGGCATCACTGCTCTTCCACCTACGACAACACTAATTAGCAAGTCATCATTCCCAGGAAGTGCAGTGGAGGTGCTATGTGGAACCTTTTGTCACTGTTTTTAATCTTTTCATTGATGCTGATAATATCTAAGTCAATTTTCAAAGCCTAACCTCTACCTAAGAGGAAATATTTGTTAGTAGATATAATCGGGTGTCACGTGCTTCACAATGTAACTAAGACAAGGGCATCCATGCCAGGAGGACCAGAGAGGTTCGATGCACCAAATTGAAGGCAGAACCCTTTCCTCTTACACCGGTGGCTGTGTGCAGTGTCTCCTGAGTTAAAAGCTGATCTCACTTGCTTTTTCTAAGCTCTTTCCCACGGCATCTCCACTTTCTCCCATTGAATGTCAAAGGTGCCCGTGTTCACGACATCACATCTGTCGTCTGAGCAGGATGGACGGGGCTTAAAAACATATGAATCTTTGCGGGCAGTGTGTCACCTTTCCTCTCTATCGCCCTTCTTCCAAGGAACTAAGAGTAGCAAAGGATGCTCCTCAGTGTTATCCCTGTAACCAGCCGCATCTAGTTCTTTGCAAAGAATGAAAACATTAGGAACACTCCACCTTTTCTTAATCTTGGAAGTATTTCTCAACTATCCATTTGGCTCTCCTAAAAGATCAAGTTCCTTATTTCTGCTCAGTATTAACCTTTTTTATACTTGAACTTGCAAACTTTTAAAAGGGCCAGTGTCTCTTTAAAGAGCGCAGGGCTCATCAAACAAAGGTTGAACCAAGGTCCTATGGCTCCCACTCTGCTTTAAACTTCAGCTTGAACGTCTTGAAAATTGGAACCAGCGTGTTAAGCTTTGGTGATGGGCTGGTCATTTTCAGTCCAAGTTGCTAGAAAGCAAGCACTTGATCACTCTCTTTATGGCCTCTCTGATAAAGTTAACTTCATGCTTGATCTAATTATTAGATTGAGCTATCAATGTAGTTTTTGTAGAGCAAACCAGCTGACTGGTACTAATTCCTGACTGTTCAATCAAAGACCTATCTTGTAGCCTTGATCTCTCATTCTTTAAACTGGTGCTGCTCAATATGGGGTCTGCTAACGGGTGGTGACATCAGCATCCCTAGGTAAATTGTTCTTTCCTCCCTGGGCTGACACGCTTCTGGAATCCTGAAATAAAAATGCTGGTTTCTGCCAAGACCAGTTTGGCTCAGTGGATAGAGCATCGGCCTGCGGACTGAAAGGTCCCAGGTTCGATTCCGGGCAAGGGCACGTACCTTAGTTGTGGGCACATCCCCAATGGGAGGTGTGAGGGAGGCAGCTGATCCATGTTTCTCTCTCATCCATGTTTCTAACTTTCTATCCCTTTCCCTTCCTCTCTGTAAAAAATCAATAAAATATATTTTTTTAAAAAAATGCTGGTTCCTTAGAGAACAGGTGAGAAAGTCTGGGATTTTTTTAAATTTTTTTTTTGGGGGGGAGGACAGACTACTAGATGTAATAGGTAGCAAATCATTACTGAGAGATGAAGGACGCAGCATGGAAGCATGAGGTGCTAACGGAAGTACATAGACCCGGGGTCAGGAACCCCCAGCTTTTCATCCCAGTTTCCAGTCCAGAAAGGGCTCCCCTCAGCCCTGGACTGGTTAGCTTTTATTCCATTTCAGCTACACATCTGGAGTCCACAGGACACTTCCGCCAAATGTCAGTTCTGTAGATCTTGGGTCAAATCTTTGAACTTCAATTTCTCATCAATACATGAGAACAGTGTCCCAGACAGTGGTGTTCAATGTGCTGACTGCTATCAGAACAAGAGACGCATTTTATATCTCAACCCTGCGTACACACACACTCATATACACATGCACACACATGTAACAGAAAGGATAACTTCATAAAACAACCCTTCCTTCATTTTTCAAATAGAAAAATATATTTTCTTCCAGTTAATTATTTTAAAAATGCTAGTCGTTACCTGCTGAATGGATTTAACAACCCACTAATGGGTCGTGCCCTGCAGTTTAAAAAGGCACACAACTCCCTCATGTCTGGGGTCCCTTCCAGTGGTAGAATCCAACGACTCTGCCAGCTGCGGAAAAGGAATTTCCTTAAAACAATAGATGAGCTGTGACAGATGGCTACTTGCTTACATTCTGGATGTAAGTGCATGGTGTCTAACATGGCAGCAAAATGGCCTGGAGGTAAACAAGTAAATTATAAACTGCTTCCAGGGAGTGGATGGTTCTGCAGCGCTGACAGCGACTCGGAGAATTAGGATCTCCAAGTCATTACACTGCACGCTGCCCACGTCAACAACATCAGAGAGTGAGGGAGTCACAGGCTCTCTGGTAGTGGGCAGCCTTCTTTTTCAGTTTCAGATTGTCAGACACCCCACCACCACCACCACCTCCAAAGCGATCTCTAGTGGCCTCGTCTTTGTGTATACAGTGGTACCTCGAGATACGAGCGCCTTAACATATGAAATTTTTGAGATATGAGCCGTTGAGCGAGCGATTTTTGCTTTGAAATACGAGCAACAGTTGAGATAGAAGTAATTGTGCGGATCGGCCGGCTGCACACTACCCACCGGTTTACCCCGTTTCATAGTTTCCCACGCCTCAAGGTTACGGAACGAATTAAACTCGTATCTTGAGGTACCACTGTGTATCACTTATCAAGAAGACAGGAAGCTAAAGAAAACAGAAAAGAGAAACTTGGAGAGCTCCAGACTGTCCTCTTTGGAACTCGGACCCCAATCCCGGCCTCTTGGTCTTGTTTCCAGGACAGGAAAGGGAACTAACATTCAGTAAGCAGGAACATGGCAAGGACTTGGTCGTTTCATCAGATCCTCAGAGCTGTTCTATAAAGGTTCCAGGATTCCAACTTCACAGCGGCGGGTACAGAGGTGCCAAGAGTTCATTAACTCATCCTGGATCCACTGCTGCTGTGATGAACCCCCAGCTTTCCATCTCAGAGTCCAGGGTCGCTCCCCAACTGCATCCTAAAGTTTCTCAGAGTAGATGACGTGAGCTCACTTGAGTTTGGTGACTAGTAGAAAGAAGAGTCGTAAATAGCACACGACAGGATTGAAGACTCAGAGAACAGAAGGCACTGGAATATAGTGGTACCTTGAGATATGAGTTTAATGCGTTCCATAACCTTGAGGTGTGGGAAACAATGAGACGCTCGAGTCTCGGTAAACTGGTGGGTCGTGTTCAGCCGGCCGATCCGCGCGATGACTCCTATCTCAAATGTTGCTCATATTTCAAAGCAAAAATCGCTTGCTCGATGGCTCGTATCTCAAAAATCTCGTATGTTAGGGCACTCGTATCTCGAGGTACCACTGTTATGGAAATGTTGGGTAACAAGCACAAGGGCAAAGAACAGCAAGTAGAAGCCAGGTTTCTGGTGGTCTTTCCACGGAAGGTTGGACATGAAGACAACAGTAATAGTAATAATTAAGCACCTGGTGTTTTGTTTTAGAAGATGGAGAAATATTTCTATGGAATAAAAAAAATAAATATACAGGCACCTTTCATTCTCTGGGTGCTGTCATGTTTCAGTGGAATCAAAAAAGCAGGGTTGGCTGCCTGCTGTAAGGAAAGCCGAACTTGTGAGCTAGGTGCTGTTGCAAAAAGAAAGAGGGTTTATTCAGGTGCCACCGCCTAGGAGAATGGTGACTCCTCTCTCAAAGACCATCTCCCCTTCCTGCTCAAGGCTGCCGCTGTTTTTATAGGGATAAAGAGGGGCAGGCTTTTTCCCCTCTAATCATCTCTCTAGCTTTTGGTGGGCTGGGGCCCAGTCCAATCATCTTCTAGCTTTTGGCATGCTGAATGTAGGAACTGCCCCTTGCGCCATCTTGGCCAGTAGGAGAGTCTCCCTGAGGCTCCCTGCTGGTCTACAGTTGAAGACTGGGGGCCTGCAGGACCCCATTAAGGAAGCCTGGAGTTGCCAGTGCCATCCCTCCCCCCACACTAGAGACAGTGCCTGCACATCCCACACATCTGAGGGAGCAATTTGGAGTCCACAGGCCAGAAACCTCTGGATCCTGGTGTGCTGGAGTCCTCTGCACGGCCCAACTGCAGCCCACGCCTCCGGAGTTGCCAGCCAGGACTGGCAGCTGCCTCTGGTAACATCAGGACCTTGAAACTTGTCAGGAAGCTTAGAATTTTCTGATGCTGAGGGTCCACATTGGATGCTCTATCAATAGTGGTGGGCACGTCAGTATTATGGTTCTATAGACTAGGAAACCCAGCAGTAAGGACAGACTGGGAACCTGGCTATGGCATTGGGCTGCTCCACAGATGGCAGATGGTGAAGCCATTCTCTCATGGCTAAGGTTCATGATCTAAAGAAGGGGTTGATGCACAAATGAAAACACTAGACAAGAAATATGAATTTAGAAATCATGGAGGAATCCGATGGAAAGTTCCCTCTAGAGGAGAAACTCCCTGAAGCCCTGGACTAGTTAGCTTTTATTCAGTTTTAGATACACATCTTGCCCTCAGTTAGGCATGGCAATTTGGTAGCAGGCAGACTATCTCAAAGGTCAGTAAATATTAGTAAAGATTTACTTTGAGACTATTAGGTCAGGAGATTGCTTCAAGCCACCACTAGCTCGACAGAACAATTGGTGCATAGCTTTAGCCCTTGCTAAAGCTCAAGGTTCATCAGCCTTCCAAGTTCCTTGTTGCACTTTCATGATGGTGTTTGACAATGGATGGCTTCCCGCAGCAAAGCCTTTTCTCCTCCACAGTGCCAAGCAGAGTTAGTAAGGGGCTGGTTGCCAACAAAGGAAGAGAGGCGGGAATAAATGGTTTCACTTGGTGAAATTCCCTCTCTAGTTCCCTAACAAATCTGAAAACTCATACAGCATCAACAGAGACTCTAAGTAGATTTTCATTTTGCTTACCAAGCTGATAACTTCTGAGGATTATCTTATGCATAGCAGGGATCCAGGGAACAAACCTGTGACATATGTGTAACACTGACTATTTCAGGTGCTCATTAATATGTTAATGTGCTAACATATTCCCTGCTGATTTCTGTCACAGGGCATCAGGGTGGATGGTTTGTGGAGAAGTGTGTTCCTGACAAGAGAGCTGTGTGATGGAGGGTGGGTGTGATAGGTTGAAGGGCAAGAAGGTTAGCAAGGTGGATGTTGGTAGTTAATCCTGTAAAAACTCCAAGACATTCTGAAATACCTCTTCTCTCCTGCCCTGGCAGGTGTGACTCAGTTGGTTGGAGCGTCATGAGGTCGTGGGTTCTATCTTGGTCAGGGTCCATACCCAGGTTGCAGGTTCGATCCCTGGTTGAGTGCATGCAGGAGGCAGCTGAATATCTTTCTCTCTCACATCAGTGTTTCTCTCTCTCCCTTCCTCTCTCTAAAAATCAACAAAAAAATAAAAATAAAAATATCTTCCCTTTCTTGAAGGGGTAGAAATTCCATTTCTGAGTAACTTCGCATCCTTTTTTCCCCTGAAATTTCACTATAGGTATCATTCAAACTTTGATTTTCAGCTGTAAACTTCCCCCAATGTAGCATGGGTAGGAGCCAGTGGCAGGGGTGGAGACTTGAGGTAGAGGAGCTTTCTAGGAAGAGAGGCCGACAATAAACTATTTGGTACTTCTCCAAGGGCTAATTAAAGGTTTGAGGGAGTAAGAGGCCATGAAGCCAGAAATGGCAGTGGTAAGCAGGTACCAAACCTACCAGGGCAGGGAGAGACTAGGGTCTAGAGGGGCTTAGGGCAAGACTATTTTATCTGCCCCTGAATTTTACCCCTTCCTAACAGTTCCTAAACTCCTGCCCTTAAAAAGGGCCTGGCCTTTCTAAGTGAATGGCAGCCATTCGTTTTCCTCAACTTCCACGTCAGCTCATTTCAGATGAACCCAGGGACCCATGCTTTCAATACATCCCTGTGAATCAAGGTCTAAACAATTCCATGATCCTCACAGCTCGACAGGGAACATGAACTAAGTCCAGTCTTTAAAGACTTCACTGCTCTGTAGACATTTCCTACCATGTCATTCCCTTCTAGCAGTTTGCTGTTTGTGGTACTATGGGTGACACAAAAAGTACCAGTTTTGAATCTTTTATTTTGATTTTGAGAAGCACTAAATACTTTTATATGGCAGAGATCCCATTCCCCCCACTCCCCAATCAGCCTTATCTTAGGCAAACTTATTTCAATACTAGAGGCCCAATGCACAAAATTCGTGCATGGTATGGAGAGTATCCCTCAGCCTGACTAGTGCCCTTTCACAATCCGGGACCCATCTCTCCTCACCACCTGCCTGGCCACGTCCCCTGGAAACCCAAGCAGAGGCCCTGGTATCTGGAATTTATTTATCTTCTACAATTAAAACTTTGAGCCTGGAGCGGAGCCAAGCCTTCTGCTCACACAGCCATTGAAACTTTGTTGTCTTAAGCACCTGCCAGGGTGTGCAAAAGCTTGGCTTCCTCCATCTCCAGGGGCAACCCAAGCCTCCCTCCTGCTCTCTCTGTGGCTGTAGCCATCTTGGTTGGGTTAATTTGCATACTCGCTCTGATTGGCTGGTGGGCTGTAGCAGAGGTATGACCAATTTGCATATTACTCTTTTATTAGATAGGATTGGTTTTAGAAAGCTACTTGTTTGGAAGCCAGAGATAGTTTTTAAATCCCAGATCTTCCACTTGGCAGGTGTGTGACTTTGGAAATTTACTTAATTTTTCTGAGTTTCTGTTTCCTTATTTGTAAAATGGGAGCAATATTTTCATCCTTGCATTATGTGACAATGTCATGAATATAAGGGACATGGCTTAGAACATAGCATATGGCTGGAGCTCTTTGCAAGAGCCTTTAGTCTTAGACAGGAGAAATGATACACATAAACTTTTTTTTCCTGCTATAGGAGATAAAAAAGACACAGCCCTATTCCATATTGTAACCCATACCATTATCTGTCCCTTTCTTGGAGAGAGTAACCAAGGGAGGACAGAAGGACAACTAGGTAAGGCAAGTAACTGGCTATAGGAACATAGATAAAATAGTGGGAAGGTGTATTAGCTTTCTATTGTCACATAACAAGTCACCACATTTTCAGCAGCTTAAAACAACACCCATTTATGATCTCGCCATTGCCGTGAGTCAGTATTCTGGGCACAGGTTAACTGGGTCTTCTGCTCTGGGTCCCACTGATCTGCAATCAAGGTTTTGGCTTGGGCTGATTTCCCATCTGAGGCTTAGGGGTCTCTTCCAAGTTCATTCGTTGTTGCCGGAATTGAGTTCATTGAACTTATAGGACTGAGACTCTTAGCTCTCAGAGGTTACCGCCCATTACTTGCCATGTGGCCTTTCCTACATTGTGGCAGTTTGTTCTTCAAGGCCAGCAAAGGAGTGTCCATTCTGCTTGTTGTCTCTTTAAAACATGGGCAGGAAACGTCAGGCTCATGGGCTGATTAAGGCCACAAAATCATTTGGTCCAGTCCTTCCAGATGGGACTCGAAATTCAATCAATCTAGAAGCTTTTTTCATGGCAACATAAATTTATGGTCAGTGAATTATATTAAGGGAATGATGTGATAAATGTCCAAATGGCCCTTGCAGAAAAAAAAAAATGTTTCCCACTCCTTATTTTAAAGACTCACCTGATTAGGCCAGATATTTATATCCCTTTTTGATTAATTGGAAGTAAACTGAGGAGGGATCTTAAAATCCCTTTTGCCAGGTAACGCAACATAATTCACTGGTTCTACCTAAACTCGAGAGGAGGGGACTGCCGAGACCGGTTTGGCTCAGTGGATAGAGCGTCAGCTTGCAGACTGGAAAGTCCCAGATTCGATTCTGGTTGGGGGCATGTACCTTGCTTGCGGGCACATCTCCACTGTGGGGTGTGCAGGGAGCGGCTGATCGATGTCTCTCATCGATGTTTCTGACTTTCTATCTCTCTCTCTTCCTCTCTGTAAAAAATCAATAAAATATTTTTTTAAAAAAGAGGAGGGGACTATACAGTATATGTACACGAGAGGGAAGACATTTTGGTGGCTGTTCTAGGATTCTGCCTACCACAGAGGGATCCTTGGAAGTATCCAGATAAGCAGAGGAGAAATCTTGGTTCTCTCTTATCACATTTATGAGAACAAACATCAATGGAAATACTAAGGCGGCTACATTGCCTGGCTTAGCGGTGGTGAAATTGTTAATCAGGGAGGAAAGGGGACAGGCTGAACCTGGAGATATGGCATGAGCTTGCGATGGCAGTGGCACAGTGAGTTATGAATGACTGGATTCAACTTCCGCTGGACTGTTGCTTTTAGGAAAAGGAATAGATATCTTAAAGAAGGAACATGAGACCGTTTTCCCTGGAAGAGCGCTATTATTAGTGTCTGTCTGTCTGCCTCTGGTGGACACATAATACTAGTTAATGCTCTATAGCCAAAGGACAAAACTGAAAGCAACGTGATTACAGTTTTCCTTCCCTTCCCTGAGATAAACATTGTTGTAGCCACTGATGAGTGAAATGTTCACCCGTTAATGCATGGCAGAATCCGTTAGTGCTTCTCAGCAGATAAAGGAAAATAGCAGCAAAGAGGGGAGGATTCCTAGCCCTGAAGGCTGTTTTGTGAGAGCTGGTTCTTCCCAGGAACGCACATATTAGTCTTCGCATCTGCAAATCCACAGTCCCGAGCAGCAGGCAGTTTAGCAGCCCAGAAACTCCGAGCTGGCCTGCCCAGTAGGCACAGTGAGAATATGTTTAGGGCCGAAACCGGTTGGCTCAGTGGATAGAGCGTTGGCCTGCAGACTGAAAGGTCCCAGGTTCGATTCTGGTCAAGGGCATGTATCTTGATTTTTTACAGAGAGGAAAGGAGAGGGATAGAGAGCCAGAAACATCGATGAGAGAGAGACATCGATAAGCCGCCTCCTGCACACCCACTACTGGGGATGTGCCCGCAACCAGGATACGTGCCCTTGACCGGAATCAAACCTGGGACCTTTCATTCCCCAGGCAGATCTATCCACTGAGCCAAACCGGTTTCGGCGGAATCTGTGTTTTTGACAATTACTCCTGATGAGTCTTCTCTTTAAATCAACATGGAGATAAATACCAGGAGCTCAGCTCTTACCACACAAAGATTGAGGAGCCACAGCCACTTGACCCAGTTCTGAGAGGATGAGGGGATGTAAGAGTGTTCTGGTCTGCTCCCAGAAAGTCACGTGGGCCCAGCTCCGGATCCTGACTCCGCCTTTCCTAAAGGAACGGGTCTGGGAGAGGAAGGACTTGGAAAAGCTCCTATTTAGGGGACTGTCGCTGAACTTCTTGCCTCATCTTTCCCCAGGCCAGCTTTCTAGTCTGTCCCTTCTCCCAGCCGCAACTAACACGTCCATTCACAGCCACCTCGGTTGGGTGGGAGTTGACCTCTGCATCCAGGGAGAAGCTGACTTTTTAGTCAGTCCTGGTCGCTGAAACGGAGTGTCCCTCTGCTGAGGGCTAAACAAAGCCTCTGTGTTAACGCTCCCCTTTACCCTCGGGAAAAGGGGAGATCTGATCCGCATACGGCCCCCTCTTTCTATCCCAAGGCCCCCCACCCCTCCTCTGAGGCCTGAAGAGGCTAATTTCTCTCTCAGCAACGCCTCCTCGCTTTTCTGATCCCCAGGACCTAGTGACTCCTGACAGGTTCCCCAAACATTTGTAGTTTCCGAGGAAAAGATGGGAGATTTAGAGTAGCTCAAGGAAAAGGGGTTGCTGCTTTTTGTCTTGGCTCCAGAAAACATTTTCCTAAAAATACCACCTCCTCCCCAGGAAGATAATCCTGGGATCTCTAACCCCGGGCTTGAATTCTTGGCGATTAAACGCAAAGAAAAGATAAATCTAGGTCAAAGGGAGTAATCTGCTCTGTAGCGGAAGGTGAGAGAATATAAGGGACTATTTATTATTATGGCTGGCTAACATAATAGCCGCCTATGGCTATTTAAATTAATTTAAATATTTTTTAAATTAAAAATTTAAAGGTACTCAGTAGCAAATGGACCACCTTGAATGGCACAGCTATAGAGAGGATTTCTTGGGCACTGTTTCGCAGGCATGGCATTGCCCTTTTAACCTGTCCATGTGGTGTTAATTTTTCTTTTTTTTTCTTTTTCATTTCTTCATCGTTCTATTTCTGTGGCTCCATCTTTATTAAACTCTTGAAATGAAGATCATTCACACAGACTGTCTGTGCTTCAGAGTAGTTATTTTTATGACCAATAATCCCTTCTGTAAATAGTTTCCACCTCTCCATGTATTCCCCACCCGTCTTCTATTAACATTAGGTCCACATATTTTTTTAATTTATTTTATTTTTATTTTTTTCCCTATTGCCCTTCCCACCAGGTCTTTGTTTCCGTTGGTCCTCTTTGTGGGTATGACGCATTATTCTAGAAAATCCCACTCTTGATGGCTGCATTAGAACACAAAAGCAAAACCAAAAATAACCGCCATAAATACAGTAGTTCGAAGGAGGTGCATTAGCAAAAGCCCGCATTTCCCCCAGTTTTCTTTATTCTAGCTCCTTCTGTAAAAGTGGTCTTCCTTCTTTGCCATTTAGCTTTCTGTTCTATCTGTCGAGTGTCTCGTTCTAGATATGGCTTCCCAGACAAAGTGAAATGGTAGGCTTGACCTCAAAAAGAAAAGGATCAGAGAAAAAAAATCTGTTTGGGGCACAGGAAGCTGCATTTGGGCAGAATGGCCCCAAATCACATACCAGGAAATAAAGGAAAAGGAGTGGAAAGACAGGGAGGAGCCGCTAGGCCCAGCAGGGGGTCTAGTCTGGAAGGTAGGTCTGGAGGGTGAGGTACGCTGGGCCAGCGCTCACCATTCCTGAGACTGGCGGGCTGCCCAGGTGCTTAGGGGTTCCTTCGTGTCAGGATTTCCTCTTCAGAATCCTCCCTTTTGCCTAAACCGGTTTGGCTCAGTGGATAGAGCGTCGGCCTGCGGACTGAAAGGTCCCAGGTTCGATTCCGGTCAAGGGCATGTACCTTGGTTGCAGGCACATCCCCAGTAGGGGGCGTGCAGGAGGCTGCTGATCGATGTCTCTCTCTCATCGATGTTTCTAACTCTCTATCCTTATCCCTTCCTCTCTGTAAAAAAGAATAAAATATATATTTTTTAAAAAAGAATCCTCCCTCTTAGCAGCAGCTTCTTCCACAAGAATTTGCCTCCAACTCTCGCGTGATTGCCATCCTAGACACAGACTGTACCTGCAGGAGACATAATGGGTTAACTGCTGTGCTCTGGATGGGCCTCCATCCCTGATCTGTTAGATGAGTTGAAGGACGGTGCTCCTCTCCTCACCAGGACTGTCTGTGGTTCCCTCTCCTAACACCCACACCCATGTCCTGGGATCTCTAATGCTGTGTTCTCCCCCGGGCGAAGCTTCGAAACATGGCAGGCCATGATGTTGGCAGGTGGAAGGCGGGATAAGGTTCACAGTGAGAGTCAGGGCCATGGATCGCAGGGGACAGAAAGCAGGGCCAGCAAGGGGCAAACTCAGCGGGCGTGGGGGCAGGTGTGTAGAACTCTATAAGGTTCTGCAGCCAGAAGACAGGAGATGGAACAACCTTTGGACTCACCCCTGGGGCTTCTCTCTGCTTCCTTGGAAAGGCACGACCCCCCTCCCTCCACACCCCTACACCTAAGCAGGGCTGGCCAGGGCCTTAGGTTGATCACAGTACCAAGTAGAGGTGTGGATAGCAAGTTAGCTGGTTGGTGTTCAGGGGTCTCCCACCCCTGAGATGGGGGCAAAGGTTGTCCCTCTCTGTACTGTAACCTTGAAACCTCTCTTCAGCCTTGAGTGAGTCCCCAGTGTGCATGCAGCACTCCGGCCTTCCGCTCTCCTGGACCCTGCCCCTGCTCCCCGTGCACCCCACTGTCTGCCCAATGCATGGTTTAAACCAGTGGTTCTCCACCTTCCTAATGCCGCGACCCTTTAAGACAGCTCCTCATGGGGTGGTGACCCCCAACCATAAAATTATTTCCGTGGCTACTTCATCACTGTAATCTTGCTACTGTTATGAACTGTAATGTAAATATGTGATAGGCAGGATGTATTTTCATTGTTACAAATGGAACATAATTAAAGCATAGGGATTAATCACAAAAACAATATGTAATTATATATTGTGAAATACTTATTTCTAATTACAAATAAATGAAATTTTGTCTTGAATCGTGGTGTAGCATGGGTAACAGTCTTCATATGACAACAGTAAACTACATGGCTACACTTTGCTACACCGAGGAGCGGTGTGTTGGTTCCTAAGACCATGGAAAATAGGTGTTTTCCAATAGTCATAGGCGACCCCTGTGAAAGGGTCGTTCGACCCCCAGGTTGAGAACTGCTGGTTTAAAGCTACTGACAATCTTTTTCCCTTTGTGTCTCGCAGCCGTCTCCAACCTGGACGTTGAGAGCAAGCTGAGCGTGTACTACCGCGCGCCGTGGCACCAGCAGAGAAACATCTTCCTGCCGGCCAGCCGGCCGCCCTGCGTGGAGGAGCTGCACCGCCACGCCCGGCAGAGCCTGCAAGCCCTGCGCAGAGGTGACCCATCCCAGGCTTGGGGGAGGCGGGGGGGGATTGTGGGGGGGGGGGCTTTTCAGGGACAGAACTCAGAGCATGTGCCACGAGGTTGTTCTCCCTCCCGTTCCTCGCAACACTTCCTTTGGTTAGAGCAGCAGTTCTCAACCTGTGGGTGGCAAACAGCTAGCAGGGCCTCCTCAGACCATCAGGAAACACAGATATTTACATTAAGATTCATAACAGCAGCAAATGACAGTTATGAAGCAGCGACAAAAATAATTTTATGGTTGGGGATCACCACCACATGGGGAACTGTCTTAAAGGGTTGCGGCCTCAGGAAGGTTGAGAACCACTGGGTTAGAGCAAGCACTTTGAGACACTCCCTTTTTTTCACCTGAGATGAAGCCATGCGTGATAGAAACTACCTAGACACGTAATTCCAAGTCGCATTACGGTCTAAGTGTGATTAGCAGCAGCAGGTCGAAGGAAACGTATGTGTTGTGATGGTAGTACTCGCAGTATGCCAAAGCCCGGGCAGGACTACCCTGGAGCGCGCGATGAAGCGGTGTGGACACCTATCCACGTAGCTTTGGTGAAGGAAAAGCAATCACAAGGCATTAGAAATTAACAATATCCGGAAGTGGAGGGGGTGAGGGGTAAGCGGACACGCCATAAAAACTGGTGCATTCGGAGCACATGAACGTGAGCCAGAAATCACCCTGGGATTATAACTAAAGGATTTATTTTTTTCACGTTTTTACTGTTTAAAGTATTACAAAGAGTAGTACATGTGTCTCTTTTTTCCCCCTGTTAACCTTTCCCGGCCTTCCATACCTCCAGTACATGCCCTCACCTGCCCTCTACCCCCCAGTGTCTTGTGTCCATTGGCTGTGCTTACATACATGCATATAAGTCCTTTGGTTTGATCTCTTACAGCCCCTCCCCCCCCAACCTCCCCTGCCTTCCCGCTGTAGTATGACACTATCGAGATGGGGAAATTAATTGGCAAATGTCGGTTTCAGCTTATTTTTTCCACATAGGTATGACTTCTCCCTTTTCTCCAATTCCTATCATCTTCCCCTTTAATACAAGAGCTAACCTACTGATATCCCTAACACAATTGTTTCTCAAAATTCCCCTTGGTTATTAGTAATGGCCACTATGATGCTTACAATGAAGAATGATGATCAGGCCGAAACCAGTTTGGCTCAGTGGATAGCGCATCGGCCTGCGGACTGAAGGGTCCCAGGTTCGATTCCGGTCAAGGGCATGTGTCTTGGTTTTGGGCACATCCCCAGTAGGAGGCGTGCAGGAGACCGCTGATCAATGTCTCTTTCTCATTAATATTTCTAACTCTCTATCCCTCTCCCTTCCTCTCTGTAAAAAATCAATAAAATATATTTTTTAAAAAAGAATGATGATCAGTATCCTCTAGTCTAGAAAGAAGTATCTCTGGCATTTTCATTATTCCTTTGATATTATACGTGGCTTAACAGGCATTCTTTACAAAACTTTTAGTGCAAGCCACCTTCTGGAAATCTTCCCTAACACTCTCGCCATTCCTTTGCAGCTTGGATTAGAAACCCTTCCCATAATATCCTGTGCATCTTCCCATCATGTCACTTCTAAGCTTATATTATAACAAAAAAAAAAACACCTATAGACCTGTCTTCCACCATTAATCCATGAGCAACTCAAAGGCAAGGGTATCTTATTACATTTTTTTAAAATTCCAAGCATTTAGCATGAATGCGACATATAATAGCTCCTCCAATGAATGTTTGTGCAACTGAATGAGATGCTGCAGAAAACTGGTTGAGCATTGAGGGCCCAGAAATGTGATCATTCTCGCTAAATACTTGCTTCGGTTCCATCATTAGAGAGCTTGAGTAACGTTAGCCCTTTAGCCATCATGATTTTTATCCTTTTATTATTATTATTCAGAAGTCATTTTTTATTCATTTTTTTCCAGATACCTTTAAGCTGTTCACAGCTCTCACATTTCACTGTGTTGTCAAGTTTGGGCTTAATGGCGACACTGAGAAACAGCAAGTGCCAATATCCGTTTGCTGTGAACTTCCTCCGAGGGGCTGAGAGCGGGATGTGGGGGGCTCTGGGGGTTTGGAAGGAAGACCTTGGAGCTGCATCTTGCCTCCACAGACTGGCTGGCTTTGTGGTTGTCTCGATAGCAAATCTGGGGTGTGGTGATTTTAATAGCACTGCAGAGAGCCATAAACAGGAATTATAGGCATCATAGAATTAAAAACATGCAGTGTAGAATTAAAATTAGAAAGTGACTTTTTTTTTTTAACCTTGTCCAAGAAACACAGCGGCTTAGCAGGGCGATCAACAGAATAGTGCTTCTGCCATCTGGTGGCCAGGACCAATTCTGACCTATAAGCCGATGGCCTGGCTCAGCAAATACCGCAGTGAGTTTTCCTGCAGGTCATCTCTTTGGACCGTTATAATATCCTGGCTTTCACCAGCGGGGAGAGGACACTGCAGCTAGAAGGAGGGAGCTGGGGTATTGAGATCAGAACCTATACATTGGCTGCACTCAAGATCTGTTCAGTAGCAAAATTTTCAACATCTATTGATGGTCCGACGTTGGGATAAACCCGGCATGCAGACCGCAATAATGTTATTGTCCCTGCCCACAAGGAATTCCTGATCTGGCGAGAAAGAGAAGTAACCAGGTAATTTCAACGCTGAGATATGATGCTCCGAGAAAAGGCCATAATGAGGCCACGGCGCTTCAGGGAAGGCTCCCCGGAAGAAGTAGCACCTTAATGGATTTCAAATTATTTAGAATCTGATCCATCTATGTCCTCCATTTCTTAGCAGTTCTTTATACTCAGAGACAAGAATGGCTTTGAGTGATGCCATTGTTTATGTTTGTAAGATAAGGAGAGATTGCTAGATGGCTAAAGAGAGATATTTATATTTTATACTTCCTTTCTTTTCCAAGTTCCATTTACCTACGGTAAGAAGAACCAAGAGTTGACTCTAGCGTCAGGCTCTATACACCAGTGGTTCTCAACCTTCCTAATGCCGCGACCCTTTAAGACAGCTCCTCATGTGGTGGTGACCCCCAACCATAAAATGATTTCCGTTGCTACTTCGTCACTGTAATGTTGCTACTGTTATGAGTCGTAATGTAAATATCTGATATGCGGGATGTATTTTCGTTGTTACAAATTGAACATAATTAAAGCATAGTGATCATCACAGTTAGATATTGTGAAATATTTATTTCTAATGACAAGTAAATGAAATTTTGTCTTGAATCGTGCTGTAGCATGGGTAACAGTCTTCATATGACAACAGTAAGCTACATTGCTACATTTTCTGATGGTCTTAGGCGACCCCTGTGAAAAGCTCCTTTGACCCCCAAAGGGGTTGCAACCCACAGGTTGAGAACCGCTGCTATAGACACATGTCCTCCCCACCCCGCCACCAGAGAAGAGCATTGTCGGGGAGCAGTTAATCTAGCCTGCTTATTCCCTGCCGAGGGTAAAGGAAGGAGATCTATTTAAGAAGGTGTAGGAGGGAAGCAATTGAGTGGGAAATTGAGTTGATGTCTCACCACGGACTCCTCCCTTCCTTCCACCTTCTCCTCGCCATTGACACCTGTGTTCTCTTCTTCGTTACGAATTTAAGACTGCCAACGCTTTTCCTGGCGCTGCTTATTCAGTAAAAAGCCCACTATTTGCTTGTGGAGAAAAATGAGGTGGGATTGGAGGTAGGCACTCTAACAAAGAAGACATTTATCAAAAAAATGTCGTTAGCTCTGTTTCCTGATAAACATTGGCTGTGAAGGCAGTTTAGCAGAGACTACCTACATGGTGATGAATACTTTCTTTTTCCTTTTTTATTGTTTAAAGTATTACAAATAGTAGTACATATGTCT
>PVJN01007993.1:0-66982 GCA_004026805.1 Lasiurus borealis | reverse complement strand
ATGAATTCACTTCAATTTTCAAAAAAGGAGAAAGGGAATCAGCTGTGGCTGGTGCAGCCCAATCCATTCCCTCCTTCCTCCATCCAGCCTGTTCTCCTACCCAAGTAGACATCGGTGTGGCTCTGATACACTTCCACTAGATAGTACTAGAGAACATACTGATCACAACATTAGAAAATATCTTGAAAATTTATGTAATGTATTGAAACACACACACACACACACACACACACACAGTGTAAGGAGGCCCTTGGGCTCAGCAACCTGAGAGTTCAGGCCATGCAATTGCAGGGTCCCCAGAGCAGGAGCCAGGGGCCTCATTATGTGTTGCTTCTCACGTGCCTTATCTAGTCCCAGTTCTGCTTCCAGTCACCTGCTGAGGTGCTCTGGGGCTTCTGTCTCCTGTCACCTTCCCGTTCAGGTGAGGGGGATGACTTTCGCCTTTCTTGTGGGTCAGCATAAGGGTTAAAGGCACCCACTGTGAGTTGTTTGAAGCTCCTTGTGCTCACAGGAGTTTAGCAAGTTATTTGGGATAATGTCCATGAAGTACAGACTGTAGAGTCTGGCGAGACAGCAGCCGTTTGATCGCTAGGCTAGGCCTGCTTGCCCAGTATCTGTTACTGTATTAACCCCACCACCAAGTACAGAGCTCCAGCGGAGGGCGGGGAGGTAAGAGAAGTGGGGTGGGGGGCTTGCCAATACAGGACTCACTGATCCACACAGAATTAGCAAAAAGGCAGAGTGAACTTGGTGATGGAAGTCCTCACTGCTGCCCCAGGAACAAGGGTTGGGAGAGAGTCTGAGGTCCCCTGGAGGGAAATGAAGGGAGCAAATCACCCTTGAAATAGAAGGATGTAGCACTAGCAGGTTTGGCTCAGTGGATAGAGCCTGTGGACTAAAGGGTCCCAGGTTGGATTACAGCCACGGGCACATGCCTGGGCTGCGGGCTTGATTCCCAGTACGGGGGTGAGAGGTTGGGGAGCATGCAGGAAGCAGCCAGTCAATGATTCTTTCTCATTATTGATGTTTCTATCTTTCCCTCTTCCTTCCTCTCTGAAATCAATAAAAATATATTAAAAAAAAAAGAAATAGAAGGATGCAGAAAACGCGGGTGGAATATGGCCCTCTCCCTTACCCCCTCCTCATCCTCGTTTTTCATTAACCCAGTGGACTTGGTTTTTCCAGAAATGGTTCCAGGAGTAGTTTTCTTCAGTTCACATCCCTGGACTCCAGGAGCTGGGCAGAGAGCTTTACATTTATTCAAAGAGCTAAAATGTTGGTGGTAAGGGGGTAAAGAGGTGGAGGGGGCTGAAGGTGCCCCTGAACTATGGGGGCGGTGGTCCTGGCTACTGTGGAGGTGGGGAGATCATAGATCAAGAATTATATGGTGCCCAGGCCCCTCTTGCCCCGCCCCCAGGGTTGTATGCAAGTAAGGTGCAATCTGTAGCCCCACCCCCACGAGCCACACCCCGACCCGCTCCCCAGGCCCCTGAGTGCTGTGGGGCACCTGGCTACGTGCCAACCCATTCTTGACAGTAATGCCCACTTTCCCCCACTGACTCATCCCACCCACCAGCCTCTGCGGGACTGCGGAGGGACTGAGGACCCCACCTGCTCTCCATCTGTCAGCCAGACTGCTGTGCAGCTGGCTGGTGGTGGTGGGAGAATGGGCTCAGTCAGTAGAGAGATGAGGAGAGTCCCCTGAGGGGTTGAATGTCTGCTTCTCTGCATTCCCCTTGCCTTGTCTGTTAGCATCTTGGCAGGTGACTCCAGAGGGCAGAGGAGGTGGGTGGAATATGAGTGTAGTGGGGCGGGGGGGGGGAGGGGGGAGGGTGTCCTGGCATTGCTGTCTGAGGGGCAAGGCAAACAGGGGTGGATTTTGGCAATGGGACTAGAAAACAAGATTCTCTCTGGAGCTGCCCACCTGCAGCTGAGCCTGAGTGGATGTAGAGGTGGGCACAGCCAATGGGAGCAGAAACCAAGTCCAGAGCCTCCTGTCTGCCAAGGTGGGCCTCCAGGCTACCTGGGCTCCTGCTCCTGCTCTGCCAAGGCCCCACAGAAGGAGGTAGTTGGGAAAGAAGCCTGATTCTGCCAAAATCTGGCCCAGGGCTTGGTAGGCTCAGTATGTGTTTCTTCCCATGAAAAATCTTTTCAAAGCACCAATCATGTCAATCCCTCTCACATATAAACCCTTCCAGGGCTCCCCAATGCTCTTAGGAATGGAGTCCCAATTTTAACTCTGACCCACCTCTCCGGCTCTCTCTTCCTCCTGAGCTCTAGCCACACTGGGCTTCCACCTTTCCACCCCAGGGCCTTTGCATATGCTGATCCCGCTCCAGGAACACAAGGCTCTCCCTCTTCAGCAGCCAGTTAACAACCTTATGCTTTAGCTCCAAGCTCTCAGTTTCCCAGGAGAGCCTTATGGATCTTTCTAGCCAGTCCTCTCAGCTTCCTGTCCTTCACAGTAAGTAGCTCTTTTTATACATTCCTGTTTCTTGGAGATATGTTTCCATATCTTTATAATAAGAAAGATGAGTCCTGTCCAGTGTGGCTCAGTTGGTTGGAACATCATCCTCTTATCCAAAAGGTCTCATGTTTGATTCCCAGTCAGAGCACATATCCAGGTTGTGGGTTTGATTCCCAGTTGGGTGCTTGCAGGAGGCAACCAATCAATGTTTCTTTCTCACATCAATGTTTCTCTCTCTCCCTTCCTCTCTCTAACAACAACAACAACAAAAAGGAATTATGTGAAACACTTTTTTAAATTGCAGATTCCTGGGCTCTTTCCCAGCCCTGCAATCAGAAACTCCCTGAGAGGGGGCTGGGCACTGGAGCCCCTCAGGTGTCTCTCTCCATCACTGCAGTGGCAGCTGATAGATGACTGTACTCAGCCCCGCTCCTCCCCCCCCCCATCCCCCCAGACTCCTCTGAATGCCAGGAGGCGGGCCCATTTTTTTCTTTTTCCTTGTACAGAGTCTGACACCTAATGGGGTTTAAGAAATATTTGTTGAACAAATGGATGACTATAGAATAAACAGGATTAGTTCCAGTGACTAACTTTAATTCTATTCTGAGTGTATTTATCACCCTGACTACACAAGGCCAGCAGAATCCGAGATGATTGACATGTCCCCGGAAACTATCTGAGAGAGGTGAACAGGATAGTAATAAACCCAAACTGGGATATGACAGAGAAGTGAGTTGGGAACGGGGACCCTGCCTGTGCTGTGAGCCCAGAGCAGAGGTTCGGAGAGTCCTGGAGACCATCCCGAGGTCGCTAAGCCCACTCAAGGCACCTGCCCCCTAACCCAGGTGGAGCAGAGGAACTGTTTACACCTGTGGGGAACAGAGGACTCAGAGTTCAAGGCAGCAAAGGGAATAATAACAATAGTAATTAAGAAAGTCACTTTTGGCATTCCTATAATGCTAGGCCCTATCCTGAGATTACACAAGTTGGCACATGCAATCTAGCAGCTCTTTGGGCAGAGACAGTACCTTGATTTCCTGCCCTGCGCCCCCTTCCTCTCCCTTCTTTCCCCCTCAACTCTCTCCAAGTGTTGAGCAATGAATTGGAACAGCTCTAGCCCTCCTTCCACCCCGCTGTGTCCTGGATTTCAAACAGCCCATCTTCCCACCAGTCTTTCCAGAGGGGGCCTCTCTTTCTGATGCAAGAGTGTAGAGGTGAGGGGAGGAGAGAATGGGGTGCAGCCCCACCCCAGCTCTCCTCCCCACTGGCTTCCCACACTGCTGCCGGCATCCACAAGACTGCAGCTTGCACTTCAGGATTTTGAACTTGGCCTGATGCCTCTTGGTTCATTTCTGAGGAGGTGGAGAATAGAAAGACAGGGTAGGAGGAGTCAGAGGCTTTCCCCATGCCCTGCCCAAGCTGGGATGGCCAGTATCTTTAAGATCAAAACCCAGCTGGCCCATACCCAGGCCTGTGGGGTGTCCCTCCCCTTTGATAAGGGAGGGGAGGGATGAAGATGCAAAATAGGGATGGGTGGGCGGTAGCATGAGTTGGGGGTGGGTGGACCCTGCATCATTGACCCCAGGGGTTACTATCAGGCCCCACCCCCCAGGAGACAGAAGGGACGTGTTTCAGGGCTGGGTGGGCTGCGTTGACACTAAAGGCTTGTTTGCCTCCTGCCCACACTCACTAGGAATCGCTTGTATGGCTGGACACCGCAGGGCTGCCACTCACACCAGAGCCTCTGATAGCTAACTTGCTCCTTCCCCCTTCCCTGCCTGCATCTCAGTGTCCCTGGGGCAGCTCTGAGAATGCCCCACAGGGCAAGGGCTTCCCCCGTGAGCAGGAGCCCCTAGCTTTGCCAGGCCAAAGAAGTATAGAACTCTGAAGTCTCTCCAGACTCTGGGAGGCCAGTGGGGTGATGCAAGGATGGGGAGTGCACGGACAGGCTGGGACTCGCTCCTGCCCAGCACGCCCTGGAGCAGGCTCCCCTGAAACCAGCAACTCTGAGCTTGCTCTTGACTGAGGCTCCCAGAAAGTCTTAGCTCTACCCTTTCCCTTTTCAAACCACGCCCCCAGCTCCAGGAGATCCAGAAAAGAAGCTCCAGGAAATTCTGGATCCAGGATTTCAAAAGGAAGCAGGCAGCAAAGCAATTATTTGGCGAGGAGTGCATCTGTGCTGAGGTTCCATAGGTCCAGAGAAGTGAAGGTGTTCTGATCCAAGGTGTTCTGACCCAGGTGGTGTAGAGCAGGCTGGGCAGGGGAGGGAGCGTGGGCTGGCATCCTGGATTCTGACTTTCCCCATGTGGCAGAGCTGGCTTTGTGGGCATGTGGCCTGTGCAGTCACAAAGGGACCCCAGCTCAGAAGGGTCTTGCGTTTGATTTAATGGTCTACCAGCGCCATCTTGAAATGCTTAATAATGTTGAACAAGGGACCCTGCGTTTTCATTTTGCATGGGAACCTTGATAATTATGTACGTTTTATAGCTGATCCTGGCCTTAAAACTTAAGGGAAAAGTGGTGGCTCTCAAGTTTCTATTTGGGGAAGCTTCAAAGTAAAAAGCTGGTTACAAGTGAGAGCTGTACAACTTGTCCTGAAGCTACACTTGAATAATGATAGTTAATAATAATAACAAAACAGCATACTCTCAGGGTATTTACTATGTGTTGGTCACTATTCTTTATAAGAATCAGCTCACTTAATCCTCACGCTCCCTATGTATGTTCAGAACTACTATATCCCCATTTTTACAGAAGAGAATGGTAAGGCTCAATGAGGTTAAAAAAGTGACCAGATTATTCCCGGGCAGTTTGGCTCCATGGCCTTTTGCTAGAGCTCCCCTTCATTAACATTTAAAGTAGGTTTCTTTTAGGCAACATAGTCAGGTGTGTTTTTTTTTTTTGTTGTTTTTTTTTACGGAGAGAAAGGGAGAGGGACAGAGAGTTAGAAACATCGATCTGCCGCCTCCTGCACGCCCCCTACTGGGGATGTGCCTGCAACCAGGATACATGTCTTTGACAGGAATCGAACCTGGGACCCCTCAGTCTGTAGGCCAACGCTCTATCCACTGATCCAAATCAGTTTCAGCTATTGCTTGTTTTTTGTCATTGTTGTTTTTTATCTACTTTTGACAGTCTCTGTCTAATTGGTGGATTAACACCATTCACATTTCACATAATTATATAATTGAATTAATATCTACCATGTTTGTAACTGTTTTGTAGTCAGTATACTTGTTCTTTCTTTTTAAATATCATCCCCTCTCTTTCTGCCTTCTCTGCTTTTAATCATTTTCTATGATTCCATTTTTTATTCTCTCTGAGCGTATCAATTATACTTCTAAAAAATATTTTTGATGGTTGACCTATAGGTTTTGAAATGTATACACAGCTAATCTAAGTCCACTTTCAAATGGCTTCACAGAACTCCCCTCCCCCACAATCTGGCTGCAATTCATTTCTCTTGACCGTCTAATTGCTGCTCTGTGTCATTATTACGTTATTCATTTCCTGAATCCTCACAAAGACCTTACGAGGTGGGGCTATGCTCACCTCATTTTACAGAGGTGTCTATAAAGGTATAGATGTTTAACAAGCTGCCTCGGTCACAGCCAGCAAGTGGCAGAGCTGTGCTTTGAACGCAGGCAGCCTCAAAGCATCACAAGCAGCCTGCTTCTGTTTAGTTGATCTATTCCATGTAACCCAATGGAGCAAAGTTTCAAAAAAAAAAAAGACTTCTATTCTTATATTTTAGGGTGTTTTCATTTACTATTGTTCTGGTCAATGTATTATTTTGAGGTTCTTTGGGAGGGCCAATGGAGATGGGAGCTGGCAAAAGAATTTGGGTGCTAATCTTATCTGTTTTCTCCTCCTCAAATCATGACCTCCCCCACAGACTTAGGGTGAGAGGGAGGAGCTGGCAGTGCCTGCCCTGTGGCCTGAAGAACTCAGGGCTGGGCATCCTCTGTAATAAAACAGGTGTCTGCTCCCAAGGTCAATACCCTGGCCTCTGTTGCAAAACCTCTCTGCAGAAGAACCTGAACTCTGGAATCTCAGGCTGTTCCCTGGTAGCCCTGAGGTAGCCCCTTGGTCCTTGGAGAGAGGAGAGGAAAGTCCCTTGGGGACTTTCCTTGCAGGAGCCTGACTTCCTGAGCCAGTGGGGCAGCACCATTCTCTGGGGTGGGCAGGAAGGAGCCACTTTCTGTTTGTAAACAGTGACCACGCCCTGCTGGCATCCTTCCTTCCTCCCACCCTCCCTGAGCTCTGCCCTGCTGGCAGGGAGAGGAAACCTGGCCAAGAGTCCTGGGACAGGAGTGGGCAGGACAGTTCTTCCCAAGCTTGCTAGGCCAATGTTCCAGGCCAGAGGGGATCCTCAGGAAAGGGATCTGGAGTCAGATCTGAATTCCTGGGGTAGACACAACCTTGGCAGATCTTTGAGGGGGAAGCCAGGCCAAAGCAGAGGAATCCTGAGGACCTCCCACCCCCAAAATGTCTGTGCAGCTGGGGCTGTAGGGCACCCAGTGACAGGCCAAGGGGTACATACTTGGGTAGGCATCTGTTGTTCCTTCAGTTTCCAGCATCTCAATTTCCCTTTGAAGAACCACCCTTGCCCTTTTCCTTTTTCAAATGACCTCTCCCCTCTGGTAGGTCAAGCTTGGCCAGTGCCCTGGCCATGTTGGTTCATGCTGTTCACTAAGTTCTGGGGCTTTTGCTGGGACTGCTGAAGAGAAGACCTTAATCTACTTAGCTTGTTGAGCTGGTCAGATGTAAACTGAGAACTGCTGGGAGCCGACTTGCCTACCAACAGAAAGAAAACTGAGCCTAAAGACGATTTTTTAAATTGCATTTCAAATTAGTGAGGAAAGAATGAATTATTTACTAAGTGGGACAATCGACTATACAAGTAGGGGAAAATTAAGTCAGATCCCTTCCTCCTATCACAAACAGAAATAGATTCCAGTTGGATGAAAGAAAAAGATCAAAAAGTGAATGTGGTAGAAGGAAATGCAGGATAATATTTTTTCTTAAGTTTGGGAGTGGGCAAAATATAATCTTCCTGGTCATGACACAAAATCCAGAAGTCACAAAGGAATCTATTCTCAGTTTGGCTGCACACAACAGAAACGTGGATAGCCAAAGACACCACAGGAAAATTTGAAAGACCGATTATTGCAACTGACAGATGTAAATATCCCTGATTACAAAGAGGTCAGACCATCAATAGGACAAAAGGAAAACCACTTAAACCTTAATTGGGGAAAGGACATGAATAAGCAAATGAGGGAAGAGTCAGCCAGACCTTTGTTCACTCCCAGGAGCACCCATCAAAAGGAGAGCTTGAGGGGAGGATTAGAAATGAGGTCATGTAGGAACTGTTGAAGGAATGGAGAATATTTAGCCAGAAGGGAATAGATCAGAGCAGCAACTGTCCAATAAAAGACAATGCCAGCCACACATGCAACTTGAACGTTTCTAATAGCCGCTTAGAGAAAAAGCAAAAAGAAACCAGTGAGGTGAATTTTAACACTAAAATAATATCACTTCAACATGTATTCATCCTGAAAATTATTTCTTGGTTTGGGACCTAGCTCTTGGAAATCTGGTGGATGTTAGATTGAAGGCACATCTCCATTTAGCCCCGCCACATCTCGAGGACTAGAGCATCATACAATTGCTAGTGGCTATTTTGAGCAGCCTGACTGTTAGAGGCTAAGAGAATGGATTCCAGAGCTGGGGCCAGGTCCAGGCTTTCCCATTTCTCAATTGCTGAAGGGCTTTCCCATTTGCTAGCTGTGTGACCTTTTTAATGTTCCATGTCTGCATTTGAAAACTAGCTCTAAAGGGCTGTGTAGGTTTTCAATGGAATCCACATAAGCATCCAGCTCACTGGCTGGCACTGAGTTAAGAGCATAACAGTTGTTTATTTGTAGTTATAATAAGTACCAAATCGATGATCAGCATGTAAGCACAGCGGACAAAACAGAGATCAACATGTAAACACGGCAGGACATTAGATTTCATTCAGCATAAGAAACATAACTCTCCAATTGAGAGCTACTATAGCTGCTGTCAGCCCCATGTGGCCATGGAGCACCAGAGTAGCTGGTCTGATTGAGAAATGCTGAGATGAGAAGGTAGACTTCCAAGACTTAGCGCAAAAACAAAACAAAACAAAACAAAACAAAAAAACAGAACCTAAAACATCTCACTAAAATTTTTAATGTTGATGACATGATCACATTTTAGACAGACTGGGTTAAAGAAAATATTCAAATTAATTTCGCGTGTTTCATTTTACTTTAAAGACCATGGATTCATTCACATTATAGTTCTGTTGGGTGGCACTGATTGAGAACTCCGCCACAGTGGGATAGCATGCTTTGTTGAGTAGTATCCTAAGAGTGTTTCAAGCTGAGGATGGATGACTGAAAGCAGAAATGGCACATGATGGCTGGAGTTGGGGATCTGTGGGTTTCTTCAGTCTGTTTTTCTCACCATGCAGAGGCCTTTGGCTTTGCAGTTAAGTGTGTGGCTAGAAAGTAGCTGACTCTCTGCCTGGAGGTAGCCTAGAAAGCAGTGATCATTCCCAGGCAGCAGGACTCAGCGCTTCTAAACAGGATTCCAGCATGATACACTGTTGGCTGGCAGGGAAGTGAGAAGTGGAGGTGAATGGGGTGGTAGTGGGGTGGGGGGGGACAGCGCAACTGTCCAGAGGGTGGACCGGGCCCTGCATGCCTTCTGTGTCCTTGTCTCTTAGTGTCTGTAGGTAGCTTCATGAGTTCTCCATTCTCTCCTGCTCCCAGACACTGTCTAGAGGGAGGCCCCCCTCATTGCTCTCTGTTCAGCCTGGACCCTGAGCAAAGCTGCCACAGGGAAGTTCTTATCTGCCTGAATGTGCGGGGAATCCCTTAGAGCAAGGAGTTTAGCAGATATGAAGCCACAGCAGCTATTTCTTCCACTCAGATGGCTTCCTCCTCACAGCCTGTGCCTCATCCAGGAAGCTATCCCCCGTAACCACATGTGGGCTTGCCTGATTCAAGCTGGTCAACCAAGACCCGGCGTGAATTCTGCTTAATAATTAAAACCCACAACTAGCAAGATGCCATGGCAGAGGCTCCAAGCCTGTGTTCCAACCTTGTCTTCTCCATTACCATGAGACCTCAGGTAAGCCTCTTCCTCTCTCTGGGCCTCAGCTTCCTCATTCATCAAACAGGAGAGGGGGTGCCAGTCTTTTCAGTTCTTAAATTCAGGGATCATTTGATTGATCAATGTCAGCTCTTCATAGCTTCTGTCTGTGCATACATATACATATATATATATATATATATATATATATATATATATATATATATTAGAGAGAGGAAGGGGGAGAGAGAGAGAGAAAAACACCTATGATGAAAGAGAAGCATTAATTGGCTGCCTCCTGCACACCCCACATTGGGGATTGAGCCCGCATATGCCCTGACTGGGAATGAAACTGTGATCTCTTGGTTCATGGGTTGTCCCTCAAGCACTGAGCCATGTCGGCCGGGCTCCTCTTATTTTTCATTACTGAGTCTTATTGTCCCAGCTCGATGATAATGATGATGGTAATAATAATAAACCACAGTAGCATTTGTTGGTTTCTGTTTTACTTGCATTAAACTTATTCAATCCTTCCAACCACTTTAGGCAATAGGGACCAGTATTATGTCCGTTTTACAAAGGCAGAAACCTAAGAACTGTGAGGCCCTTGTATTAGTCTGCTCGGGCTGCCATAATAGAGTGCCACAGAAATTCATATTTCCACAGCTCTGTAGGCTACAAGTCCAAAATCAAGGTGCTGTCGGTGTTGGCTTCTTCTGAGGCTTCTCTCCTTGGCTTGCAGATGGCTGTCTTCTCCCTGTGTCTTCCTTCACATGATTACTCCTATGTGTGACTGTGTCCTAATCTCTCCTCTCCTTACTAGAGCACCAGTTCTATTGGATTAGGATCCACCCTAAAGATCTCATTTTAACTTAATTGTCTCCTTAAAGACCCTATCTCCAAATACAGTCACAGTCTGAAGTACTGGGGGTTACTTCAACATAGGGATTTGGGGGGACATGATTCAGTACATAACACTCCTCAAAGGCAAGGAGAGACTCTTCCCCTGTACCCCTCACAGGCCTGGCCCACAACAGAGGTCCTCAGATGATCTTTGTTGAAAATCAAGATTGGGGGCATAGGGGAGGGGGGAAATGAGGGGATATGAGGGTAAAAAGTACTCCCTTAGGGTTCTCTAGGTCCACCTAACAGTACCCCATTGGGAGAGATGTGGGCGGTGGGGAATTGGCCTTCTCTTTGCCCCGAGTGTGTGGCTAACACCCTAGATGAGAGAAAAGGCCCAGAGAACAGAAATTGCCTTTTCATCACAGAAGTGTGCTGCCCTCATTGGGGAGGGTCAGGAGGAGGCACTGGAAAGAGGATGAGTTTTAGTCAGGTAAGAGGGGAGGAAGAGCTTTCTGAGCAGAGGGAACCGCAGTGCAAGCTGGGAGAGAGAGTGTGTCCTGTGAAGGGGGCTCCAGCAGCATCAAGTTCAAAACTGGGGACAAGGAGACAGGAGGGGCAGTCCAGGAAGGACTTGGTGCTAAGGAATGTGGACTGAAACAGAGCTCCAGGGGTTACTGAATTATGTCCCAAGGAAAGTGTGGGGATGATTTCCCTACGTTCACGCAGTGGCACGTGGGCTCCTGGCCAGGTTGGCTCCTCCTCACCCCCTCTCTCTAGTTCCCCAGTTTCTACCATGACTTCAACTCACTCACAGCCCTTTCTTCTCCTTCCCCTGGGAAACCAGGGACCCCTCTCACCTGTTGTCCAGCTAGGACCTTGAGCCATTCTGCCATTAGTCTCAAACAATCACTTTGCAAACTCAGCTTTTGGGCACAGTTTGGGAAAGTTGTCCTGGCCACGCTGAAAGCAGGATGTGATCTCCATCTTTATAAGGACTGTGTGTGCCTTGCTGAGCTCCCATCCACTGGCTCAGGAGGTTAAGCCTCCAGAGGGAGGGGAGAATGCAGTGACCTAGAGTGGGCTGAATTGGGCACATCCTGTGATACAGAGAACCCCCCATCCCTGTCCAAGCTGCTTTGGCTAGGAACAGCAATAACAATAATAAAAACAGAGTAAATACGAAGGAGGCACTTACTTCATACACACTTTACAAAATTAATTGTGAAGCTTCACAGCTGCCCTATGAAGTAGAAATGATTCTTATCTATTTTACAGATGAGGAAGCTAGGCATAAAGTCGCTCATCACTTGCCCAAGTTCATTGGTTCAACTGCTCAAATGAAGAAAGGGAGTTTTTTGCTGCGTAGAGACGAGGAAGGCTACCTATGGCTTGAAATAGTTACACTGTCCATTTTGGGCCAAATGCTTCACAAAAATTAGAGGACGCAAGCTGGCTTCTCCAGTTTTCCATACAACGCTGAAACATTTATGAATTAGATGCAATGTTTAAATGGAGAGATGTATAGAAAAATCTGGATCCTGCTCCCTGTTGGAAAATTAGAGGTGTTGGTGCCTTGGGCCCACGTTCCCAGCAGTTGTCTAGGGCAGATCTGCTCCCAGTTCATCCATTTTCCTGGACTGGGTCCTGCATGGTGGTGGCTGCCTGCCCTGGGGATGGAACACTGAGTTTGTCTCCTGCTGGATGATTGTAGCCATAGAAAGTAGTGTAAGAAAGTCCTTTAGAAATTAACTTTGAGTTTGGTCCGCATGACTCAGTGGTCTAGTGTTGACCTATGAACGAACCAGGAGGTCATGGCATGATTCCTGGTCAGGGCACATGCCTGGGTTGCAGGCTCAATTCCCAGTGTGGGGTGTGCAAGAGACAGCCGATCAATGATTCTCTCTCATCATTGATGTTTTTATGTCTCTCTCTCTCTTCCTCTCTAAAATCAATAAAAATATATTAAAAAAAGAAAAAAAAATTGACTTGACACCTTTATATACATGGAAACTGAATCCCAGAAAGGCAACTGCAGATTATACAAAATCTATGCATTTTTGTAGGTGAAATGTCATTGTCTCTAAAAACCACTTGGGGGAAGTCATTAAAGTACAGGGCATCCAGTCAAGGTTCACACAGCTGCCTGATGGGGCCTTGAAGCTTTAAGGACTCGTCAGTCCCTGCCAATCCTCACCCTCTCTACCTGCTCCACCTCCCACCTAGAGCCGAAGGTGCCAGGTCTGGGTGGAACCTGTTTCCCTGCTCGTTGTACAGGTTTGGATGAAACAGACTTTGAGGTGGGATGGGTTTTAGAGGCAGGAACCTGGGTCCTGCCTACTCCAACCCCTTACAACACAGAGGGCTGATTTATAATCTCGTATAAGGACTTTCACGTAAGAGGTCAGACTTACCAGCCTGCTCCACTGGCAGCTGGGGTGTGACTGTGTAGAGAAGCATGGAAAGGGAATGGTCCCATTCAGACTGCGTTTACAATAAGGAATCAAATTGGATGCGTGCGTGGAGGGGTCCCACACGGTAAGCTCTCTGAGAGGTGGGGCAGGACTCTCGGACCGTCTGTGCCCCCTGAGGGTCCAATCAGCCCTCAACATCAACATTCCCACACGTGGTCACCACTGTCACCAGCAGAAAGCTGAGGACTTGGCCTCAGCTGGGGAGTTATCATAGAACCAGCTCGCTCTAACCCTTCTCTTGTTCTGGCCGTTCTCTATGCTCAGGCAAATCCCACTCCAAACAAAGTACATTTCGTTCTGCTCTTCAGGGCTCCCCTACCCAAGTCATGACTAATCCTAATCCTCATAAAAACATCCTAAGATTGGTACCACAAGCCCCATCTCACAGATGAGGAAATGGAGGCTCAGAGCTCAGGGGGATGGGGGCTTGCCGAGGTTCTCAGTGAAGTTTGTGTGTGCGTGTGTTTTTGAGCCTCATGCTCCTTCTCTGATTCCTAGCTTTGATTAACCCATCCTCTACGTCCCAGCAGGTCTGGGATAGAAAGAAAGGCTTACCTGTCCAAGACACTGCCCAATTGGGGGCCACAAGCCACAGATTGCCACTGAGCACCTGAAATGTTGCTAGTGCTAAATGAGATTTGCTCTAAGTGTAAAATACACTTGTGGTTTTGAAGACTTAACACAAAAAAGAGGATGTAAAATATCTTACTGATATTTGTATCTTGATTGCATTAGGTTAAAGAAAATACATTATTAAAACTCAATTTCACCTTTTTCTCCATTACTTATTTATTTTTAAAATATTTTTATTGATTTCAGAGAGGAAGGGAGAGAGAAAGAGAGAAACATCAATGATGAAAGAGAATCATCAATTAATCAACTGCCTCCTTGCATGACCCCCCAGCAGCCCTACACTGGGCATATGGCCAAGAACCGAGCTACGACCTCCTGGTTCAAAGGTCGACACTCAACCACTGAGCCATGCCAGCTGGGCTATTTCTCCATTTTATAAATGTAGCTACTAGAAAACATTAAATCATATGTGACTCCCATTTTATTTCTGTTGGGTAAAATCTCCATCACTTCCTTTCCAGAAGGTCCTGAGCTCCTTATACAGAATTTTCCAATGTATCTTAGCCATCTTTCAATTACAAACATCACAGGAAGGAAGAGATGGAGAACTTCATTTGCCTACTGAGCCCATGTTAGAGTTATATCATAAGCACTTTCTCCTTTCCTTGAGTTTCTCTTTGTGGTGCATACCCATATTAATTTTAAAACAATAGCATGTATGAGTCTCTGAGGGTTGCTGTAACAAGTTGCCACAATATAGTGGCTTAAAATAACATTGATTGATTCTCCACCACTCTGGAGGCTACAGGACCGGAATCAAGTTGTGGGCAGGGTTCTGAGGGAGAGCGTGCTCCTTGTTTTGGAGGAGGCCAGCGATTCATAGTATCCCTTGGCTTGCAGCTGCCTCACTTCCATCTCTGCTTTTGTCATCACATGGCCTTCCCCGCTGTTTGCGTGCCCAAATTTCTTTATAAGGCCATCAGTCATTGGATTGGGGGGTCACCTTAATCTAGTGAGACCTCAGCTTAATTACTAACTAATTACACCTGCAATGAACCTGTTTCCAAATAAGGTTATACCCACTCCCCAAGGGTAAAACCAGGATGGCTGCCCCATGTGCACAGGAGCCCCATTCTCTGATTCTGGCATTGAAATAAGATCTGTTTGCTGCAGGGACTCATGCAGCTGGAAGCAGCCCCTGTCCCCATGAGGCATTTGGTGTGACTAGTGGCACGAGAGTAATCAGGGATCCCGAGTCCCAGCTAGTCAACAACTTAGCCAGCCCTGCATGAGGTTCCCACATCCATGGTCAAGACATGGGGGACCTGGGGGCACATCTTAAATGTCATACCTTGTCTTCTCAGCTTAATGTCTGCATTTAGTCTCCCAAGTTTCCATTCATGGGGAGCTACCCCAACACAGCTGGGCACTTCAGGATTGGTCAGTGAGAGAACTGGCACGAGCCCATGTTCGGGGCTGTGCCCATGATGCTGCTTCTCCCGATTTGCTTATTTTATTCATCAAAATAGGGCACTCCCTCTCCCTCTTTACAGATGAGAAAACAGGCACAGAGAGGCTGGGTGACTTGTCCAAGGAAACACAGCTAGAAATGGTGGCGGTTAGATTTAAATTCAGTCTGTCTAGCTATAGAGCTAAGACATATGGACAAGGAAGGTTTGGGAGGGCAGGGATGGGAGGTAGGAGAGGTGATGGTAGGTGGAGAAACCTATGATCAAAGGACCAGAAGGAGGGGTGGCTCCTGGGAGGAGAGCCTATTAAAGAAAAGGGAGGGGAGAGAGGGTGGGAGCCTGAGTAGAGGTTCAAGGGCCAATAGAACTCGCTCCATGACACCTACCTGGTTACTCAATTCCAGTGCCCATTATGCCATGTGCCTGGGATGGGGTCCCTAACATAGCGGATCGTGAAGGGGGTTGGGGGCTCCAGGGGTGGCCTGTTCCCATCACTCAGCCTCGTGTCCCCTGGCAGACCCCAGCAGGCCTCTGGGAGCTGGAGGTGCTCTGGTCAGGTTGACATTGACAGGAAACAGGGACATTCCAAACCTGCAGGAATTGGAACAATGTGGCCACCGAAGGCTGAGGGTTGGGGGGTGATGGCTGGCAGGGTTCCAGCCAGGCCCAGCTGCAGACAGGCCTGGCCTCAGCAAACACTCCAGGTGCCTACTGTGTGCAAGACATGGCGGGAGAGGCATTCCTGAGCTCCCTGCCCAGAAACTGTGGCAGCCAGCCCATGAGGTACAGGGTTAGCACCCTCTGGAAGGAGTGGGAGAGTTTCGCTCTCACCTCTCTTCTGTATCTCAGGCTCCTTGAGGGCTCAGGGTGGGGCAAGGCGGTGCCATCTGAGCTGCCATCTCCGTGAACACTGGGCAGGGACAGTATCAGCAGGGATGCCACCCAGAGAACCGTCCCCAGGCTGGGCCCGGAGCCTCGAGGTCCTGCGGCTCTTCTTGTATATCATTAGTACAAAAATTCCTTTGGGGCTAGAATCAGCCAGAAGATATGACAAACATCTTGAGAGAAGGAACTCCAAGCCAGAGTGGTGTGGGTGGTGACAAGCACAGAGTGGGGAAAACCGCTCCCTCCCCTGAAAAAGGTACCTCTGAACTGTGGAAGGCTCGAAGGAGGTGGATTCTGGGCTAGAGGAGCCCACCCCCACCCCCGCCCCACCAGCCCAACTCTTGCTGTTTCTTTCTCTTCCCACCCCTGGCTCTTGTCTGTCCTCTCTGCTGGAATACCTCAGGATCTTACCCCATCCTTCTCACATCCAGACTCTGAGCGGGTATCTGGGACCTGGTAGCAGCTAGTACCTACCCTCCCATCAGGTGTATCACTCAAGGTGCAGTCCACAAACTGTGCCAGCTGCCACCAGCCCAGGAGAGCTGAGCAGAGCGGAGTCAGGGTTTGGAAATCTCTGTAGCAGTATGTCATTGCTGCGATATGCAGGCACAGGGTGACTTCTATTGTATGTTATGGAAATATGGATTCCTGATGAACAGGCAAACAAACCGGACCTTTACGCAACTGGGTTGGTGAGCACTGAGCTCTACGAATTGCAGAGCAGGAGAAAGTTGTCCCAGAATGCTGCTGGCCTCACTCTCCTTCCCTGGGAGCTTCGAGGGGGCCCTCCAGAGCTTCCCAGGGCAGGGAGTGGGCATGGCATGGCTGAACTCTGGGGGATCCTCTTAGCTGAGCCCTGGGGCCTAGGATGCCATGCAGAGAGGACATCTAGAAAGGCACCCCCACTTCACCAGTAGCCCCTTCCCCTCTCTCCAGGGCCTCCAGGATGCTCTCCCTGTGACTCTGTCATTCATTCCCATAAGTTTGCCCAATTGCTGCTTTAGACATCAGATTGACATGTCCCCTGACTTCATGGAGCTTATGTTCTGAAGGCTGGGGGAGGTCTTGGCCCTGCAGATGAACAAATGAGCCAGGTGATCTCAGGTGAGAATAAAACAAAATGATGTGCCGAAACCAGTTTGGCTCAGTGGATAGAGCGTCAGCCTGCGGACTGAAAGGTCCCAGGTTCTACTCCGGTCATAGGCATGTACCTTGGTTGTGGGCACATCCCCAGTGGGGGGTGTGCAGGAGGCAGCTGATCGATGTTTCTTTCTCATCGATGTTTCTAACTCTCTATCCTTCTCCCTTCTTCTCTGTAAAAAATCAATAAAATATATTTTTTTAAAAAGGATAATGTGATAAGGAACAGATGGGTGTGCTTGGGAGTGCAGTATATTAAATGGGACAATATACATGGCTGGTGTGCCTCATTTTTTGTTGAGCATTGTACCATGTACAGGAGGTCACCAGCTAGATTCCCAGTCAGGGCACATGCCTAGATTGCTGGCTTAATCCCTATAGGGGGTATGCAATTGACCCTCATCAATGTTTCACTCTCTCTTTCTCTTTGAAATCAATAAAAACATATTTAAAAATAAATAAGTGGGGACAATATGCCACTCACAGGAAATGGTGATGGCATATTGTCCCCATTTATTTATTAAGCTATTTTAGATATCGTAGAGGCATAGAGAGTCTTTCCAGAAACCCTCAGAGGGAGAAAAAGGAAAGAAAGAAAGAAAGGAAGAAAGAAAGAAAGAAAGAAAGAAAGAAAGAAAGAAAGAAAGAAAGAAAGAAAGAAAGAGAAAGAAAGAAAGAAAGAAAGAAAGAAAGAAAGAAAGAAAGAAAGAAAGAAAGAAAGAAAGAAGGGAGGAAGGAGACAGCAGGAAGATAAAGGAGAAGAAACTGTTCAGGGGACTCAGCCCTGCCCAAGTTCAAGGTCGGCCAGGCCTCTGCTTGCTCAGACCCTAGAGGGGTCCATCCACTGCTGTGAGGAGACCAAGAGGAAGGACGGAGATGTCCCCCTCTAACCAGATCCCACCTCCCAAATGCAAGTGGAAGCAGGCCTCCTTCAGCGGGCTTCCATCCTAGTAACCCCAAATCTCACCCAGGGGTTGGTTGGGGGCTATGGAACGTTATTGGTATGTATCAGGTGTCCCAAACCCTGCCCTTGCCATCTCCTTCTGCCTGCAGACCACAGCCTTCATGAGCTTCTCTCTGTGCCCTGCCCATGTGAGTTCTGAGAGGGGATGCTGGCCGTGCTGGCCTGCTCCCCTGTTTGCCACTGTCCCCTGGCTGCTCTGTCTGTCTGGCCTCTTTGATATCAGGCCTCCAATCTCACCTGAACTCTGGGGCATCCTGTAAGCTGGGGTCTAGGATGCCATGCAGAAAGGAATCCTTCTTTACCAGTAGCCCCTTCCCTTCCCTCCGGAGCCTCGGGGTGCTCTCCCTGTGAGATGTCCCTCCATTCCCGGGGGCTTTGGGAAAAGCCTGGTTCTGTGGCTGAGGGTCAAGGACCCCCGAGCCCCTTCCTCAGCTAGAGCACCTGTATTGGTTTTCTACGGTACAAAACTAACTCCCACAAACTTCACCACACAAAGCAACATGCACCTATAGCTCCCCAGACGTGGTGGGGCGGGGTTCTGTGCTCTGGGCTGAATCAGGTTGTCGCCTTATAACTGGGGACTCTGGGGAGAAGCTATTCTGGCTCACTTGGTTTGGTGTCAGGATGCAGTTCCTTTGGCTGGTGTTTGCGGTCCCCATGCTGTTGCTGGCTGTCAGCGGGGCTGCTCCTTGTTCCTAGGCCATTGCATTCCTTCTCAGATAGCTCTTCCATGTTCAAAGCCAGCAATGGCGCAGAGTCCTTCTTGTCACCTGCCAGAGCAAACGTCTGCTTTCAGTGGCCTGTGTGATTACTCTAGGCTCCCTGGACAACTGCCCTTTAGAGGAACTCAAGAACAGCTGAGAAATCCCTTTCGCTGTGTAAGGTGACAGAACCCAGAGTGGCAGCTCTAACATTCACAGGCTCCCTCATACCTGAAGCTGGGGGTTGGGGGTGGTGGTGGTGGTGGTGGTGGTGGTGTGGGATTACAAGGGTGAGGGTCACCATGGGTATTTTTTCCATTCCCCCCGCCCCCCCTCCCACAAACGGCTGGTCTCAGATGGGGTCTTGCGTGTCCCCATCTGAGACCCCCCCATCAGGGCACATGGTGCCAGCCTGGGAATCAGGAGTCTTGGTTTTAAGCTCTGCTTTTGCCACAGCTGGCTGTGTGACCTTGGGCCAGTCACCTTTCTCTAGGCCGAAGTCTCCCTACCTGTACACGGGGGAGATTGGACTATCAGAGGTTCTCCAGGTGACTCCCTTTTGAAGTTTTGAAAACCATAGTGCCTGTATCCCCTCCTCAGTGATCTTGGCTTACTGGGTCCAGGGTGGGACCCAGATGTGGATTTCTTTAAAAACCTGTCCAAGAGATTCAGACAATGAGTCAGGGCTGAGAAACACAGAATTGGAAAATTCCTAAAGCCGAGGTTCTCAGCCTGGCTGACATCAGGATCCCCTGGGGAGATTTTTTTAAAAGGCTAGCTCCTCACCCCACCCCAGAGCCCCCACTGAATTGGGTGGAGGTGAGGTCCTGGCAGCAGCATCTCTTTAAAGCTCACCAGGGGTTGCCTGTCCAGTTAGGTGATTGCAATTCCTGACATCCTGTCCTTCCCCATGACACCGGGTGGGAGGGGGACAAAAAGTGCTAGATCGAAGGAGGCAGCAGGGATGAGGTCCTCGCCACAGCTGCTTTTCTCAAGAGCCCCCCTCTCAGGACTGAGGGGTGAAAGCCAATTAGTGACCTGTGTGATTAGACCAGGCCAGTTTAGCACAGGGCTCCAAAAATGGCATTAAACCCGAATTCTTAGCAGCTTCCTGAAGCAAGGTGGAGGCTTTGCAAGCTGAATCAAACTTCCACAGCCCCGAGAAGGCCTCCTGATTCCTCAGCCACTGGGATCTGAGCCCTGGAAACGGGACCCGGGCCTATTTTCAGTGTGGGCACTGCTTCCTTCTACACCATTTCCTTCCAAACAAGCGGCTTCCCCTGCGAGGAGGTTATCAGTGCACAGACCAAGGCAGGCAAGGCCGGATTTCTGCCCGGGCACTCCCAGGAGGTGAGGAGGACCAGAGGATGAGCCTGGTGGGGCTGACTGACCTCAGGCTGATCTTGGACCAGAGTTCCAGGCGGGGATGCTTCAGGGCTAGCTGTCAGCCCCATGTATCTGGATGCAGGGAGTTCACCTCTTTCCCTCTTGGGATAATGCAGCCTTGCAAACAAGGACCAGCCTGCTAGCCAGTGAGCCATGCTGTTTGATTGGGGTTGCCCAAGTGCCAGCCTAAATACTCTGCAGGCACCTAAGTAGTGGGCTCTCCATTCTCGCCATTGCTCAAGAATCTCACACTGGTCTCTCCCCTCCCAACTTTGTCCTCTTCCATTTGTTTCCCTCAGAGCCCCGGGAAACGTTCGGAAAACATGAGTTAAATCTATCGCTCCCCTGCTAAACTGTTCACAGGCTTCCCGTTGCCCTGAAGATCAAATTCAAAATCCTACCACAGCCTGTGAGAGCTGTTTCATGTGGCCTCTGCCGCCTCTCTGATTTTTCCTCTCCCTCTGCTCATCCCAGTCACAACAGCTCCTCCTTTTCCTCAAATATACTGAGCCTCTTTCTACCCCAAGCCTTTGCACTTGCTATTTATTCCCCTACATATGAAACACTCTTCTCTTGGCTGATAATTCTTCAATTCTATATGTCACCCTTCAAAGAGACCTTTCTAGATTACCCTGTTATTTCCTCCCAATACTTATTACTGTTAAAAGTGTCTTATTTGTTGATTTGGTTTCTTTTTTTTTTTTCTGGTCTCTCTCCCCCTCTAGAAGTAAACTCCTCAAGGGCAGGGGCTTTGTCTGGCCTGTTCTTTGTAAGTTTCTGGGCCTGAAAAGTGCTCAATACATGTTGGCTGAATAAATAAATAAAAGAAATGGACAAAGCGTTTCAAAGCCTATAGTGTATACGAGACACTGTAGGGGGTTAGGAATGCATACATCACCATCTCAAACGGAATACACGCCAGGGATTGTTCCAAGTACTTTAAGTAGATGAACTCTGAGCTAGGTAGTGTGGTATTGTCCACATTTTATAGATGAGAAAATGAAGGCACAGAGAAGTTTAAGTGACCTGGCCAAGGTCACACAGATAGTCCAAGGCAGGCATAGTGGGCTCTCTATGCCAGCGGTCGCCAACCGGTGGTCCGTGAGGTCCGAAAGGGTGGTGGCCACTGCTCTATGATATTGCTGTCTATGGGGAAACATGGGGCTTGATGCAAACTGCTTAGCGGCTGGCTGCACACTCCCCTATGGGTGTGATAAGGCTGCAGAGGGCAGGGGTGGGCAGGAGGTGTGAGGTATTCCCTAACAAACCCTAAAAGAAGTGGCAGCACATCCCACAGGGGGTCACTTAGAAGCCTCACTGCTGCCTGCCACCCCAGACTCAATTTCCCCAATTTCAAGGTGCAAGGGGGATGGGATGGTCTTAGGTATCTCTCTCTACCTGAAGATTCACTTAAGGGACAAATGAGTGCCCCCAGTGAAAGTCACACAAACTCCAAGGTGGGGAGAGGGGAGATGGCAGAGAGTGAGGCTCGGGTGGTAGAAAGACCAGCAGATCTAAGTCAGCACAGGGAGACAAGTGGAGTGGAGGGCGCAGACCTCTGAAGATCCCTCAGCTGGTGGCAACCGATTTGGCCCTGGAGACTACCCAAGGCCCTCTCATGGGAACCGGGGGTCAGGGAAGGGCTAGTCAACAAGGTGCTTGCATTCCTCCTGGCCCCAGGGTGGGCACTGGACCCATCCCATACCAGTCAAATTCCCCCTCCAAATCCAGTCCCAGCTCTTGGAAGCAGAAGGGAATGGGGCTGGCGATGCCCACTTCCGGACTCCTCCCAAGGCTTGCCATGCTCTTTGGCTCCTGCAGCTGCTGCAATCACAATCCTCAGAAACCCCTGCCTACCCTCTGACCTCATTCCCTACCACTTTCCTCTTCACGTACCATGTTCCTGAAACATGGTCCCCTTTTTGTTCCTCACACTAGCCAGGTACTTCCTCACCCCAGGGCATTTGAACTTGCTGTTCCTGGGCTTGCAACCTTTAGCCCAGTCCTTATTTCACAAGACTGGCCTCTTCTCATCATTCCAGCCTTCTTTCAAGGTGTCCTCAGAGTGGCCTTATCACGGAGCCAAACCCCAGGCCCATCCCTCTGACAGGGTCCATCACATCCTGCAGTTGTGTTTTCCGCATGGCACACATCACCAGCTCGGGTTGTTTTACTGAGTTATTTGTCAGCCTGCTTCTGCCTGTCTCTCCTCGCTGGTCAGGAGCCCCTTGAGAGCCCTTCTCTGAGTGTCTTGCTTCCCACTGCCTCCCAAGCCTGGCAGAGTCCCAGCATTTGGCCGGTGCTCAAGAAATATTTGAATGAGTGAATGAAGGGATGGATGAATGGCCTAATGGATTACATCTAATGCCCAAGAATTCTCACAGGGAAGACTTTAAAGTGAGGGGATTGTTTGCTGGGTTTTCCATTGGGAAAGCTGAGGCCTCGTGAGAGAACAGGAGCCACATCAGCGCTCATTCAACCTGTCTTCCCTCCCTGTGGGAGCAGAACTTCTCCACCTCCCTCCACCTGCACACATGGAGGTTCAGGTCACTTCCCACAATTGTGAGCCAATGTCACCCCAATGCCAGGGGATCCCCATCCACAGGCCCTCTTTCTCCTCTCCCCAGGCTTCCAGGAAGGAGTGCTTGTCTCTCTTTGCCAGAACACAAGGCACTCTCATGTGGGGATGGAGGAGCCTTTGAGCACCTGGGCCTGTGGCACCTGCAGGTGTGAGGGTGGGAGACCAGGAAGCAGATGAGCCAGGTCATGCTCTGTGCCTGTCCAAACGGATCTGGCTGGCATGTGGGTGGTGTGGTCCAACTGGTTGGGTGAGTATAGGGTGTTGGCTGGCAAGGGTGCCAGCCAGTAAGTTGTGGCACCCCCACGCTGGAGACTAGGAGGCCCTCTAGGGAGACAGCTGGTCTCTCAACATCTCTCCTGCCTGGTCAGCACTGACTTGGGGTTTGGGGCCCTCAACTCAAGAGACCCAGAGATTCCCTGGCATCCTTCCAGGGCTTCCCAAGAGCATCTCACCCCATGGAGAGTAAGGAGGAAGCATTCCGGGGCTGGGATGGAGTGTCTGGGAGCATAGATAAAGGACAAAGAAAGAGGCCAGCCAGGAGAGAGGCCTCAAACAAGTCAGTAAGAGAACTGAGTGTCGTTAGTCAACGTTTTGAGCCACAAAGACCTTAGAACCTTGGCTCTATCACATACTTAATTAATCTGTCTGAGCCTCCATTTCTTCACCTGTAAAGTGGGGGTCATAGTACTTACATCCTCATGTGGTATTAAATGAGCTAGGGCATGTAAGGTGTGTAGCACTTAGTATAAGAGTGAGTTTAGAGGGGAAATACTAAGCACAGTCTTGCTTTGTGTCTTCAGTTTCACTTTCCTAGCCTAGGAAATGCAGAAATGGGCCCACCTCTTAGACCCTTCCCCTTCCATAATCTATCCTGTTCCCTTTTAAAGCTGGTTGATAATGGTTGGTTATAGCTGATGAGTAATCATGGCTTAGTGGGTTTCCCCATCTAAGAATATTTACATTGTAATCAGTGACAAAGACAAAGGAACAGTCTGGCTTCGGAGCCCAGGGTGGGGTTAGAGGTAAGAGAAAGGTATTTTGGCTCAAGGGAGCTTCCTGGGTTCTCCTATCTTTCCTGGGGGCGTTTGCATCCAGTCCTGGGGTATTCAATGGGTGGGCACTGGACACAGCTGGACAGAGGAAAGACAGGGAAACTTACATGTTTCCTTGGGCTTCTAACTTCCTCTGTGGGGGCTGCAAAGGGGCAAGATCAGCAAATGTGCCAGGAAAAGGTCTGGGGCTAACACTTAGGAAGAGGCTCTAAGATTTACTCTCTCTTCCTCTGTGTTGGTGTTCTTGATCCCCTGGGTTTATTCTAGAACAAGACTTCTGCGTTTGGTCATCTCAGTACCACCTTCAACAGACCTCAATACCATCTTCTCGGACCCACCCATAGGGCAGGGCAAACTTGTATTTACTCAGCCTCTGCAAGGACCCTTCGAAGCCCCCAAGATGCTTTACCTCACTGCTAGCTCAAGATGTTTTCTCCACCTACATCCCCCTTTCTATCTCTGAAACTCTCCTGCATAAGAAGTCCCTGACCCTCTCATGTATATGAGGTTTTCAAACATACTAGTATGCAAATATTAAAATTGGCTATTTTTTTCTGGCTAATCTGTCTCATATCTATTTGATTGTGAGGCCAGCCAGAACAGCCATGAGGGTAGGAGAAACATTGCTCCTTCCACACAAAAGCAAAACGATGTTTTTTGTAATTTTTACTTCCAACTCTTGCCTAACCAAACTTCTGAGGTGAGGCCTGAATAATGAATGCTCTTTCTTTACAATGGTTATTACTTTTTTATTCATTCAGCACATCATTGAGAACCTCCTATGTGCCATGCATGAGAATGACTCTTGCCCTTGCGGAGCCTACTCGGTGCCACACACTGTTCTAAGCAGTTCGTGTGTGCTAACTTGCTAAGCGTTCTCTATAGCCCTGTGAGGTAGGTACCATCACCCACTTTTACCAGATGGGCAAACTGAAGCACAAGAGTTTGGAACATTTATGAACTTTTGGACAACTAGGGAGGTTGTTATGGTCTAAAGTGTATGCCACTCCCCAAATTCATATGTTGAAGTCTTAACCCCTAGTGTCTCAGAATGTGACTGAATTTAGAGATGTGTCGTTAGAGAAGTAATTACAATTAAAATGAGACCATTAGGGTGGGCCCTAAACCAACATGACTGGAGTCCTTATAAGAAGAGGAGGTTAGGACACAGACATGCACAAAGGAAAGAGGATGTGAAGATACAGGGAGGAGACAGCCATCTACAAGCCAAGGAGAAAGGCCATAGAAGAAGCCAACCCTGCCAACACCTTGATCTTGAACTTCTAGCCCCAAATTGTGAGAAAATATCTTTCTGTTGTTTAAGGCTTCAGCCTGTGTTCCTTTGTTACGGAAGCCCAACCTGAGCAGACTAACACAGAAGTGCAGAGCTCAGCATCCCTGTCATAACCAAGTGGCATCTACAGGTGATGAAGGCATCCTAGCACCCAACAGACTTTCTCCTTGTGATCATCAGAGAATAGCATTCTTCTTCTATAATTCAATATCATTAATTCCAGCACCATGCATCACCAAAAGTAATCTCCAGGACTGTTAGGGTATACACCCCTCACTTTGGGAACTATAAACCTGACCAATTAGAGTCAGCCTGGGTCCATGACAATCCATGGGTCCATGATGCCTAGCGGTTGGCTCTACCAGACCTTTGTGTGACAGATAAGCACCCTCAGATTCCCTGGGCCAGCTCTTGTCTCTACTGGTTTTCTTGGTCTTCACCACGTTAAGCCATCTTCTGGGATCCCAATATATGGACTGATTCCTATGTGGCCTCATGGTGTAGGACAGGGTTTCGCAGTTTGGTATACATGCACACCTTCCAGGGATCCTCTTAAAATGAAGATTCAGATTTAGTAGGTCTGGGCGGGACCTGAGATGAATTTTTAACACTGAGTGATGCTGATGCTGTAGGGAGGAAGGGTGACTCGGGAGCTGGATCATGTGAAAATTTCAGTAGATGCTGTGGTCTCCATCCACAGGCCCCCTTTCTCCTTTCCCGGGCTTCCAGGAAGGAGTGCTTGTCTCTCTTTGCTAGAACACAAGGCACTCTCATGTGGGGATGGAGGAGCCTTTGAGCACCTGGGCCTGTGGCACTAGGGAGTGGGAATGTTTATAGGCCATTTCAAGAAAAAAAATAGTATGTCCTCATTTAGTCTTTAGCCAAAGGCTCATTTGCCATTTTTCTGGCTCCTAAGTCTTGGATCTGTCATGAGATAACTATTTGCAAGTCATTGGACCAGGTCTAATAGATTTTTATAATCCTGGGGCAAGGAAGGAACTTGGCACAGTTCTTCAGTGCCGTGCTGATTGGGTGAGTTGAGGAGAACCCTATGGATGTGAACTAATGCTGCTGCATGGCCAGAGCCTCCTTCTTTTCAGGGAACTTACAACTTGAGCTCTGATACTCCAGGTTCTAATTCACTGCATGATTCTGGACAATAGTTGGCCATTATTCTAGAATCTTCCAATTCTTTCTTTAAGGATCTCCAATCTTTCAAGCTTAAAAAGGCACCCCTTCAGAGAGACCTTCCCCATTTAATTCTTCTAATCATTATCTGTGAGATAACTTCCTCTCCAAGTCTGTTGTTTGATCTTATAACTTTTTACAATTAAATTCATGATCACTGATATTTTTCACTTCCTTTATAGCAGTTGCTACACCTCATAATTATATGTTTGTTTGTTTGTTTGTTTGCTTATTTGTTGCATGCCTAATTGTACCCTCCACTGGTTGGGAGACCATGTCATCTTCATTCATCTCTATTGCATTCATCTCCCAACACCTGGTATAGAACCTGGCCTTTGGGGGCCCTTGATAAACAGTTGTTGGAAGAAGGACAGCTGCTCTTCTAAACTTTAACACACGTGATACATGTGATTCATCTGGATATTTTGTTAAAATGCAGATTCTGATTCAATAAATCTGGTCTGAGAGTCTGCATTTTTCACAGGTTTCCTGGGAATGGTGATGCAGCTAGTAGTCATGGACCACACTTTAAGTAGCAGTAACATCTATCTTATTCAGCCATCCACTCCACTCTCTACTGCCCCCTTTCTTATTGCTTAATACCTAGAGGAAGTTTCAAGCTTTTCAGAAGTGAGGAAGGGGCTATTAAAACCAAAGAAAGGATCAATAAAAAAATAGGACAAATTGCAAGGAACACAGAGCTAATAAAGCTCCAGAAGTTGAGCTGAGCAGAGCACATAGGGCTTTCAGGGTCCCATAGCCTCCATAGTGTGGCTTCTCTAGACCTGGGGTGGGGGTAGGGGAGTTGAACTAAGATGGTCCCATTCTGCCTGTCCAGGATCTCTCCCAGCAAGAAGATGGGCTCTTTCTGGAAGAGTTAACCCTTGCCTCGCCAGCTTGTCTCCATGCACATCCCAGCATGACTGACTAACATCCCTGGACTGACTCTTCCAGTGATGGATGCTCCACATTACCTCGATGACAACATCTGTCCCTAACTCACACAAAGCCTTCTAGCAGCAGGGAGATATAGGACAGATGATGTCTCCGGGGGCCCATCTCTGTGGGAAGCAAGGTGGCCCTTCATCATCCAAGGTGTCAAAGCACCACATCTGAGGGTGTCAGGAAATGCCATGTTAAATGTGATGCTCAATTACTATGACCATGTTAAGTTAAAGGATTCGTGCAGTGTTTTTCAAAGGGTGTTCCACACACCACAGAATCACTTTTCACTTGGGGGTGGGCAAAGAGCTTATTAAACATGCAAAGTCCCAGGCTCCAGCCCAGACCTACAGTTCCAGCACCTTTTGGAAGTGGAGCCAAGAAATTTGCATGATTCTTAGGTTCCCCAGATGATTCATAGATACTTTCGCCTTTCAAAATCTCTGAGCTCATATATTTGCTTCCTTCTCAGTCTGGATAGTTTTTATTTCCTTTTGTGTCAGTTCTATTGTGTGCCTGTCTTTGATCGTCAGCTGCCTGAAATCCCTTTGGAAGCCAGATAGTAAAGTAGATCCAGGAGGCTTCATATATGACCAGGTGCCCCAGGGAACCACCCCTGGCCCTTTGATGCTCTTCTTGCCAACAATGCCATCATCAAAGTGCAGCCCTCAGAGAAGCTGCCCAATTATCTTTCCTTATGACCTGAAGTAAGCCAATGGGTCCCTGAGACTCTTTAGGGAATATCCTCACCATTGGACCTTCTGATGGACCATTTCATTTGAGTCCCAGACTCTTCAGACCTCTGTGCAATGTTATAATCCTTCTACATCCTCTTGAAAGGACTTCTGAGCCACCTTTGGGATATTCTTCTCCAAGACCCAGTGTCATTTTACAGTGTGAGTAGAATATTGGATTCCAAGTTACTATCCCTCCTCACCTCCTCATTTCTCTGCCTGGGTCCAACTCTGGCCTCCTTAACCTTCCCACATAGCAGTCAGTCAGGCCATGTTGCTACTTTTTTTATTTGTTTGTTTATGTAACTTTATTGAAGGAAAATAAGTCACTTACTAGCAGAGCTATTAGTCGGATCCTTCATCATTGGCAACATGTATTATGTATTCAGTGCTATGCTAAACAATGTATTGGAAGATAAATTAACTAATAGCTCCAAGCCTCCTAATAATTTAAATGAAAATTACATAATGTTGGAGACCCTATCTTGGAATGCAAAGGGTAATTGACTTCCAATTTCCATTTTCTGTGGAATAAGCACTCATCATTCCTTCATTGACAGGCATAAAATACATCATATTTTCTGTGCTGCTGATGCTATAAATGCAATGCCAACTTTACAGCCACATCAGGTTATGAGCATACAATAGTCATGTAACCTCAAACCTCTAACAATGCAAGGCTTAAACAAGAATGGATGCTGCTGACTAATTCTACTTCCTTTGATGAGACAACAGAGCATCTATTTCCCTTTTCCTCAGATGATGTGTTCAGCATGTTAGAGCAGTGAGGAAAGGTGCATCCACAGTGCTTCATCGCCTAGACTGAAGCCCTCAGCCCTATCATAGCCTGACTGCCTTTCCCAAGCTCATCCTGGCTCTCCTCTTTCTAGCCACATTGGTTTCTTTAAGACTCTCCTATGCACCACATTCCCACCCAGAAGGCCTTGAACCTACCACTGCTTCTTCCACCCAGGGCCCATTCCCTTCCCTCTTGCCAAACCTTCTCCTAGTTATCCTTCAGGTCTAAGGCCTAAGCTCCAGCTTAGGCAAGCCCTCTCTGATGTTTCTGCTTGGATCAAATCCCCTTTACTGCAGGTTGCTAGAGCACTGGCTTCCCCTTCCTTCATAGCTCGGCTGTTATGGTGACATGTTCACATTGAATTGAGTGATTACTTAATCTGTTAGTGCATTCTAATGAGGGTGATGTCATTGCACATCTGTTTCCCTGGGACAGTTCCTAGTAAGTATTTCTGTCCCATTGCAATTATGAACAGTAGCCCTCTCACTCTCAAAAGTGTCCTACTTTGGATTATAAACTCTGGCCATCCCAATGATAGCCCACCCACCAGACTACAAACTCCATGAGAACACCAGCAGTGTCTGTGTCTACTTATCACTGTCTTCTGAGCACCTGGCTCCCAAGAACCAGGCAGATCCTGGCTGAATACTTACAGCTCAGCCTTAGAAGTCATATAGCTTCACTTTCACCATATTCTTTTGGTCTACTTGACCCCTATCAATGAGCCTATGCTCTCAAATAATTCATTCATCAAATAGCTCTTGATCTAGTGCTCCTGTCCCTTGTCACATAGTTAGTAGATGGCCCATGAGTTCCTAGCTGAGAGCTAAGGGGATGCTACTTACAGACTATTCACCAAGTCACATACTTGGCTTGGAATTGCATTTACCTGGAGAAAGGGACAGGTTTTTCCTTTTCAATAAGATGTCACCTTTATGCTGAGCCTTGTGCACTGAGAAGACACCTATTTCTAAATCATCAGTTTGGAAGGAGTCCGTTTTTCTAATTTTCATAAAGGCACTGTGAAGACCAGCGGGAACCCTGATGGATCTCCTACTATGTGTCAGACATCCGTGACAAAGCCATGGGCAGGAGGAAGGTGGCCTCTGTCCTCAGGGGATCTACTTTCTATTGGGGAATGAAGACAATGAGTAAGAAAGCACCTCAATGAAACATTTTAAAATGTAATTACAGATCATAAATAGTGTTATGGGGGAAAGGCCCTTTACCAGCACCTACCCTGTGCTGGTTGTTAGAAGCAAAGGCCAGAATCTAGAGGGCCACCATCTCTCAGATGTCAGGCAGCACAGGGATAAACAAGAGCAAACAGAAACCAGCGGTGTCCAAAAGGACTTGACTCTCCATCAGGAGGGAGTTCCAGACTGTTCAGGTGGAAGGACTTCAAGATGAAGAGTCTTATTTGCCCAGAATGCTTCAAATGCCTTCCTGCTTGGAAGCAGAGGAATGGACAACAGATTCTAAGTTTACCCACCTCCTACTTGCCCTGTCATTCTTTGGAGTTTGAACTGTGAGTGTGGTGTGTGCATGTGTGTGTCTGTGTGTGTGTATGTGTGTATTCCAGTGGAAAGGGAAAACACTCTTCCTCCCCAAAGATTCATACGGATTTGAGTCTGGCCTGAGGCAGGGGTTGTCTGGCTGGGCCAAGGGTCACTCAGTTTAGGGAGTGTTTCTATAATCTTACAGCCTAAGATGCAACCCACATGCACAAAGATTCCCAAGAATCTTGGAAAACCAAACCAAATCAAAACTGTAACCATGTCAAGCAAAGTAACAGTGTTGCTAGTAAGTTCCACAAGGTCAAGTGTTTTTTATCAATTTGTTCAATGCCCCATTTCCAGTGCCTTAAACAGTGTCTGGCACATAAGAGAATCACACTAAGTATATGTTAAATAAATAACTGGAAAATTTTATTTCCCTGAGCAATTGTTGGACAGAAAGAAAGGAGGAAAAGATTTGGGCAATGGAGGATTAAAAATATTTAGAAAGAGTATTTTCATAGACTGATAGAATCCCATATAATAAAGAGGTAATATGCAAATTGACATGGTTGTCCCCTGTGGGCAAACTGACCATCACTCCAAGACACAAGATGGTTGCCCCCATGTGGAGGGCAGTTGGGGGCAATCAGGCCAACAGGGAAGGACAGTTAGGGGCAACTAGGCTGGCAGGGGAGGGCAGTTATGGGCAATCGGCTTGGCAGGGGAGCAGTTAGGCATTAATCAGGCTGATAGGGGAGTAGTTAGGGGGTGATGAGCTGGCAGGCAGAAGTGGTTAGGGGCAATCAGGCAGGCAGGCAGGTGAGCAGTTGGGAGCCAGCAGTCCTGAATTGTGAGAGGGATGTCCCAGATTGGAGAGAGTGCAGGCTGGGCTGAGGGACACCATCCCCTGCCCCCATGCACAAATTTAGTGCACTGGGCCTCTAGTAGTATTCATAATTGTACTTAAGATCCCAGGAAAATGAGAGGAACATTATTTCTAAAAAGAACTTCTTTTTCTTCTTTTCTTTTTCAGTGTTAAATTGTACTCCATTATATTCAGAAGATGGTTCAAGAGTGCTGGCTTCCACTCACCTTGCCACACTGAGAAACACCTGGGGACTTTCTTTTGTGATTTTCCAAGTACATCCCATGGGCCACTCTGGACTCCAGACATCTGGATGGTAATAAAGCTTGTGGGAGCATTCTGCTTCCTGTGACTCTTTCTAGCTGTGTTTCGGGAAATTCAAATTTGTGAGAGCTCTGGCCCCACAATACCAAGCCTCCTGATGAAACAGTCAATCTGCTAGATGCCAAACATTTCCATATCAGGGGAAACCCAGACACCACCTTTTGGTTGATTCTGCTCTTAGTAAGCTTGCATGTGTTACATGTGTTACCTTTAAAAGACACAGGAGCCCAATGCAGCAGCAGGATGGGCTGTGTCTCTAGAGGTCTGGATATGGTGGCTGTTGACTTCTGTGATTAGTTGTGAATGCTTCTTGTACTTGCAGTAAGTTCTATGACAGGGCGCAGAGGTGAGGTCCAGAGCTTCCCGGTTTAAGTGGGAAGATAGCAGGGCTTCCTTGTCAGCTGGAAGCCATTGTCTCTATCCTGCCCCCAGTCAGTCTGTGGAGGTGGGCGAGAAGGAGGAAATGGTCTCAGAGAATATTTCTCAGATCCCACTTCAGGAATTCTGATTTCTTGACTCTTCTTACAGCAGGCCCAAGGGGTTTTCCCAGCAGTCCTGGGCAACCAGCAGAGCCACACCTAGAAGTGCTGATGGCAAGGCCTTTGGTTTGGAGGATCCTGCTTATCTGGAAGAGCAGCCAAGAGAAAATGTTGCTTGTGAGGCCTTTGAATGTGCTTGCTATATTCCTACATCCAGAAGCAGTTTGAGCTGTAAGCCAAATTCAAAGATAGGAATGAAGTGACTGGCCAAGATAAAATGGCTAGTGGGAAGTTGTTCTTGCTGCTTGGGTTTGTGACTTGCTTTGCTAATGAAATGTGAGTATGCAGAAGCTTTCTATAGTCAATGTGTGGTTCATCCTCTTAACTTCCCACATGCCCCTGAGACCAGCAATGGTCCATATAGAGGATGCTCCACCAGCCCAGGTCCTAAAATAAAGATGACATGGACACATGGTCAGAATCAACCCATAATGGACATGTAATATGAGCAAGTTTTGTCAACATTTGTGTTGTAAGCCAGAGAAATTTTGGGATCATTTGTTATTGTGGATAATCTAGCTTATCATGACTGATGGAAAGGCTACAACTAGAACCTGGCCTTCCTAATCTCAGTCAATGGTAATTAAATTACTATTTTTTTTGTCTGTGTATTACTTATCTATTACCACATAACAAATTATTCCAAAATTTAGCAGCTTAAAGCAACACACATTTGTTAACAGTTTTTGTGGGTCAGGAATCTGGGCAAAAATTAACTGGGTCCTCTACCTCAGGGCCTCTCAGGGCTTCCAGGGAGGTGTCAGCCAGGGCTGAGGTCTCAACTGAGGCTCAACTGAGAAAGGAACCACTTCTAAACCCACTTGTTTGTTGCATGCATTCTGGTTCTCAGAGGCTGCTGGACTGCAGGCCTCAGAGCCTGGTTGCTTTGGGCCAGAGCTTCCCTTTGTTCTTTGCTATGTAGGCCTCTGTAACATGGCAGCTGACTTCACTAAAGCAAGATACCTAGAAAGCAAGAGAGTCTGCTAATGAAATGGAAGTCACAATTTTTATAACCTATTCATGGAAGTGATATCCATCATTTGCCCCTTATTCTACTCATTAAAAGCAAATTATTATGTCCAGTCCACTCTCAAGGGGAACATGCAAGGGGGTGAAAACCAGGAGGCAGGATCACAGGGGACCATCCTAGCAGCCTATCCACCAATTTGTGTTTTCTGATGGTCTTAGGCTTTACAGTAGTGGTACTTAACTTGTGGATTGTGACCTACAGGTTGAGAATCGCTAGCAGGATCGCCTAAGACCATTGGAAAACATAGATATTTTTACATTATGATTCATAACAGTAGCAGAATTAGTTATGAAGTAGCCACAAAAATAATTTTATGGTTGGGGGTCACCACAACATGAAGAACAGTATTAAAGCGTCGCAGCATTAAAAAGGTTGAGAACTACTGCACTAACCAAAAGCCAGTTTCAATGACTGAACATGTTCCTATTTGATCCATTTCCACTATAACTATGGATTTAGATCATGTTTTCTGTTAGATCCCCGGTCGTTCTTGACAACAGTCCACATATTCTCTTCCATTGTGTGTTCTGCTACAAATTCTATTAGGCTCGTTTAAGGTTGGAATTGGGCTTGCCCCAGGCATGGACACCCCTAGTTATTCCTTCTGATGACAGAAAAGAGCCAAAATGATCCGATTATAAGAAACTGGCAGACTCTTAAAACGTCTTAGTCAGGAAAGACTCACAAGAGATCACTGAGCTCTCAATTACTGCCCCTCCCCAACCCCAAAGCAATCCCCCAATCTTCTCCATGGCCTTCTATGCCTTCAGACACCTTCTTTTAGTTTTCTCTTTCTTTCCCAATATAGGATGGTCCTTTTATCAACCCACTACTGCTGTGAAACAAACAGCCATGATGCCCAATGACATGCAACCATTAGCATCCTTTCTCAGTCACGTGCCTGCCGGTTGGCTGGAGCAGCTCTGTGTCCCAGATGGGAGTCCTGCTAATCACCTAGGGTAGCTCTGCTTCTCACCTCTTTTATTTTCCTTGGCCTAGTGGATTACCAGAGGTATATTCAGCTTATGGAAATGGCAAAAGCACAAGAGGACAAGTCCGCGCCCCCTCCCCTCCTCCAGCACATTCCCAGCTCTCCTGTGTGCCATCTACGAATATCTCATTGGCCAAAACCAGTTAGTTACCTGGCCTACCTCAAGGTCAAGGAAGGAAGGGGCCTCCAATTGCCAGGAGACAGCATCTGGAGTGTAAATATATTCATTTCTATGGAGGGATGAAGAGTTGGGAACCAAAATTTTATGGAACGCACTCTTACTTTTCCTTCACACCATATTGAGGTTTCAGACTTAGTATTGAAAGACTTGGAGTGGGAAATACAAGTGGTTAGGAGGCAGATTTCTGCTTCCAATCTTATCGGAGGGACAGGTAGATATTCAAAGAGAGTAAACTAAGAGGCACACCTAGCAGGTGAATGGGACAGGGAGGTGGGGTTCTGGAGAGGGTTTTGAAACCAGAGAGAGGAGCAATCCATCCATTCCTTTCTCTGGGTCCTGGAGAGGCAACTTGGTGTCTGGCCAGGTTCTTCCCAGTATGGGGCACACCCACCAGCAGGCGTAGGGGAGGTGCTTTTAGGGGACAGAGGGAGGAGGCATCATCTAGCTTTGAATCACCAGCTGAGAATGCAATTCCCTTTTCAATGGTCTCCCCATCGCTCTGATTACACGAAGGAGAAAGTCTCCTTCTGCAGGAGCATGAGACTCACGCCTCTTATACCTGCTGATCTCCCTTTGTCACAGGTCCTAAACCTCAGGCTCGTGAGCTCATGAGCTCGTTCAAGCAACAGTATCTGAATAGAAAGCACTAACACTGTTTTCTTTGGGTAGTGTTTAGATTAGTAAGTTTGTCTTCTATTTCTGGCAGATGGCAATACTTTCCTGTTTACCATCATGACATAGAACTTCCTTTCAAAATAAATATAGTTAGCCCTGGCCGGTGCGGCTCAATTGGTTGAGTGTCGCCCCATGCACTAAGAGGTCACAGTTCAGTTCCTGGTCAGGGCACAGGACCAGATTGTGGGTTTAGTCCCTGGTGGGGTTTATATGGTAGATGACTGATCGATGTTTCTCTCTCTCCCTTCCTCTCTCTCTCAAATCAATAATAATAATAATAATAATAATAATAATAATGAACCCACACCATCTAAATATAAATAGAGTAGTTTTAAATAAAAATGTTAAGTGAATACTGATTCAGGTGGTGTGTGAAAATGGCAGAAATAATGGCTTGACCATGATTAGCATTTGGTGAATAGCTTTATAGTAAGGGAGAGTGGGGTGTGCTGCAGTGGGTCTAAGTTCAAATCTCCACTCACATAGGGCCTTTGGGCAAGTTTCTTAGGTAGCTTCTCAGAGCCTATTTTTCATGGACTGTTGTGTACACTGACGGTAATGTTTGTAAAGTAATGGTGCAAAGTAAATGCTCAGCAAATGGCAGGACAGCTCCAGCCCCACCTAGATTGTGCATTCTGGGGGAGCCTCGAGTTTTCTCTGTCCTCTAGGTATCTGTGAGGCAGGCAGGGGCCACTGTCCCTACTGGTGGGTGGGCCCCTTCTGACCCTCATTGCAATAACCAGACCCCATTCTTGTTCCCTTTTATATGGGACCTCAGTTCAAATGAGCACCTTCCCTCCTCCTCTACAGCCCTAAGAGAACCTCTTACTTGGGAGAGGAGACTTGATTAGCCATAGAATTGCAGAATTAAAAGACATGTGACAGTTCAGACACTAGATCTGCTGGGAAACCTCAGGATCTGGGGCAGAGTGGTGGGTGACCCTTTGGAGGGGCCGCAAATCTCCCAAGGATCTCTAATTTAGACCCCGGAGGCTGTCCCCTTGGAGAGCTTCCCACCATGATGGAAAAAGGGCATCAGAAAACATAAGCACCGCCGAAACCGGTTTGGCTCAGTGGATAGAGCATCGGCCTGCAGCCTGAAAGGTTCCAGGTTTAATTCCAATCAAGGGCATGTCCCTTGGTTGTGGGTACATCCCCAGTAGGGGATGTGCAGGAGGCAACTGATCGATGTTTCTAACTCTCTATCCCTCTCCCTTCCTCTTTGTAAAAAATCAATAAAATAACATTTTTTTTAAAAAAAGAAAACATAAGCACGGCCTCCCAGCTGGTCCAGCATCTGAGCAATAAATGAGCCTTTCTGAAAAGGGCTTCTAAGTCTCATGTTAGTGGCAAGTCTATTGCCTTGTATTGGGGGGTCAGGGGTGTGTGTGCAAATAGCATTAACCTGTGGAACTAAAAGCTTAAAAATATTCTGTAATACGTTGTGGCCCTGTTTTGCAATTTCTTCAATTTTTTTATACAGAAAATCTCCCCTTGTCCTCTCCTCTCCTCCCCTGCCTCCCCGCAGGTGGGAGAATTGGGGCTGGAAAGAAAGCCAGTACCTTCTTTTTTGTCATTTTCAGGGACAATAAATCCCAGGATGGTGGGTCCAAAGGTAGTGGTTTGTGTGAGTAGGGGGTCAGTGAATAGGGGACTCGGGAGGAACCCCAGGACTAGGTTCCCGGCGGTCGGGGCTATGTCAGATAATAAAAATGCCAGTAGCTAACATGTACTGGGCACTGACTTTGTGCCAGGCACTGTGCGTGTGTTCTCACTTTCAGGCCTTACAACCACCCAAGGAAAGCGGTCCTGTGTGGAGAGAGAGAGAGACCGAGACAGGAAAGATTACGGGCAAGACCACAAAGCTAAGAAAAGCGTCAGAGAAGGGGTCCTAAAGCACGGAGTCGAATTCCAGAACCCTGTTCTTTCCCCTTCCCCAAAGAGAGAGAAGTGGGGGGAGGGAGAGAAGGGGAGGAAAGAGAAGAGAGGAGAGGCGAGGGAGCTGGGAACCTGGGGGGGCCAGCTCAAGGGGGGAGACCCAGCTCCAAGGAGTTTCCTACCCACGTCTCCAGCTTCCCGCAGCTACGCTAGGAATCCGCCTTAAACTTGGCAGTGCTGCGCAGGAAGCTGGCAGGGCTGGGGCTGGGGGTGCCCTCCCAGGGCTCCGGCCTTTCTCTGCGGGGTCCCCCAGCCACCTCCTGCGGCCCCTCCCACTCCGCTCTCCCGGCTCCTGACATCACGCCCCGGGAGGCGGGATCGGAGAAAGAGGGGGACGTGGGGAGGAGGCTCCGCGCCACCGAGAGGGAGGAGGGAGAGCGCGCAGTCCCAGCTCAGAGCTTCCAAACAGTCCGGCTACTTCGCCTCGCGCCCCAGCCCGTCGGTCGGTCCCGCCGCCAACGCCCGGTGAGTGGGGATTGTGCCCGGGGCAGCGCGCCCCGCGTAGGGCTTCGGGCTGTGTGCGCCCGGGAAGCGCGCGCGGGCCCTGCACGTACTGGACCCAGGGGGGTCCCTGCAGTTGGTAGGGAGCAGGGTGGGGTCGAGGCCCCTCCCTGCCGAAAATCCACCCTTCCTCCCCCAGATTACGGGGACGCAGGCTTCCCGCCAGTGCCTCACTCGCTTGGGATCCGGAGTTCCACCTCCCCACCCCCGGACGGCTTCCTTCTCCGTGGGCGCCGGGGCGGGCCGGAAAAGTTTGGGGAGGAGTCCAAGGTTGCCCTCCTGTCGCGTGAGGGTCCACAGCGCCTCGCAGCACTGCCCCCCGCCTCCCAGGGCGCGCGGGACCGGCTGCGCCCAGGCCGGGTCAGTGGGTCGTGCGGAGTAACGCAATCTTTTCGGCCCGGGCGGCGGCTCCGTGGCGCCCCCCAACGGCGTGGAGCTACTTTCTTGGGTCTGGGTCGGTGGAGGAGCCTCAAGGCCCTGCTTGGAGGACGCCTCTGCTCCTCCCCACCTTAGCCTTCCTGGGACATTAGGGACTTTGAGAGCCCGCCCATGGATCCCAGAGAAAGAGGGATTGAGAATTCAGGTGTGAATTATACAAGTGCTGAACACACTCCCATGAGATCCTCATTTGGGGCCCTCATGAGGACCTCATAGATGGAGACTAGTCTTGGGAACCTGGATCTGAGGAAGGCCCCACAGAGGAAAGCCCTCCCTCCAGGCCCCCCAACCCACACCTTACTTTGGAACAAGGCTGACAGCTTAGTTTCAGATTTGGGGTTAGGGGCACTGCCCCCTCCCAAGCTCCAAAAATGTGTACGTGGGATTGATGGTGGTGGTGATGGTGGTGTGATCTTGTAACTTATCTGCGTCGAAAATGCAGAGAGCAGCCTGAAAAGTGATAGCCAATGGCCTTGGTGAGAGCCTTAAGAAACGAGCAACCCAAATACTGGGTGATTCCACTCACATGAGGTACCCGAGCATAGACAAGTTCCTAGGCGCAGAAAGTAGAGTCTACCAGGAGCTGGGAAAGGGGAGAAGGGATTATGGCTTAGTGGGTGCAGAGTTTTTGTTGAGAAGGGTGAAACATTTTGGGTATAGATAGTGGTGCTGGATATACGACATGGGGAATGTATTTAATGCCACTGAATTGCACACTTGTAGGTGGTTAAAATATTACATATATTTTACCATATGTTTTTAAAAAGTCTTCAGCCACTTACTTCTACATTGAATATGTTAGAAATCCCAGAGGCACTCACTGTTGCTGGCCACTTCTCCCTGGAACTTGGCCTTGGGATGAGGAAGTGGACGGAGGATGAAGAAGAGGCCGGAGCCTGGTTTCCCCAGGAGTCCTCAAAGGACAGAGATGGAAACCAAAGCTGCTGGAGCCTTTTGTGGTACTGGGGCGCCCACGCGCTCCCATTCTCCCAGAGCCTCTCACTCCTAGATGCGGAGCCTGGCCAGGTCCTTGAGCTAGTAATGCCCAGAGCCAAACTTGGAACCTCCACCTGCACCCCCTCCCCTGCAAGACCTCCCCTTTTCTCCACCTGGAGATGTCCAAGTGGGTTGTGGGGAATGCGGGAGACCCTTCTGGAGAAATCAGGGCCCAGATGCCAAGCCTACAGCCTAGGCAGGGTTGTGGGGGTGGCAGGAAGGTGCAGAACCTGTTTTCCCACTGAGCGTTTTGGATCTGCCACCTCTCCCCCCACCTGGACTTGGGGAGTGGGGGTGGGAGGCTGAGAGCAGCCCACACAGCCTGGACCTGCCTCTGTCCATCCTGTGAGGAAATTTTGATTTGCCTGAAATCCTTGGACCGGTGTTTGTGCCTCAGAGATGGCTAGCGGGGTGGGTGCGGCCAGGGCCAGGCAGGGAGCTTGGGAGCTGACTCTGTTCTTCCCCACCCAGAGGGGAGGGGCCGTGCACTCTCTGGTTAGCAGGACCCCAGATCAGGGCACAACTCTTGAGGGTCAAGCAGGTCTCCCTGGCATCTAATTGTAAACACAGGGTATATCCATTCAGTCCTCCCTGCCACCCCCTTCCCACTACACATACAAGTAACTTGTAAGGCCCTTGCTTCCTGGAATTTAAGCGTGTTTCGCTTACATATCCTTTCTCTGTCGCTCACACGATATCTCTTTCACAGGAGCTAAAACCGCGTGCATGTGGCACACTCTCAATTTCCCAGCTACCGGTGATTGATTGAGAGGGAGGCTCAGCTTGGCCAGTGTTTCATCCCAGGCACATGCCGCCCTGCCCTCTGGGGCCTTCCTGGCTGACGGGGCAGAGTGAAGGCCTCTCTTTGTCATAGTCAAGCCCGCCAGACATGGCCAGGAAGGGAAGTCTGTCGAGACAAAAACATAGGAATGCCTTTCCAGGCCAGATGGGATGGCAGTGGACTGCTGGCTGGTTGGCAGGGTTTGTTTGGGAGGCAGGAGTCCAGTCACCTTCCGGGGGGGGGGGGGGGGGAAACGGGCAGAAAATTGTATGTGTTGCAACATGTGGTTGCTGCACCGGCTCTGCGGACAGGTGGGGCCTCTAACATAGGCTCTGGGGCTAACTCAGGGTTGGGGTGGTGGCAGCATTACCCAAAGGTGCAGTGTGGTTCCCGGCATTGGGACTGGAGGGCAGAACCCGTCCCAAAGAGGCAGTTAAAGGTCAGGTCGGCGGCTGGACTTATGTGTGGGAGCCCCTTGGGGATGTCTTACTGGGTTTGGAAAAGCAGGCGATTGGCAGCAGCAGCTGGAATGGGGAAAGAGGACAGCTGGCACCGTAGCCAGGACTAGAGGCCTAACTCTTGGTTGTTGGCTTCAGCTTGTCCAGGGGAGGAATGGGGGCCTGGGAGCATGTGGCTGGAAGAGGAGGCCCCCATTCTCTCTCCCGAGGAGTGGTGCAGCCCTGGCTTCCTGCAGGAATTACTTAAAGACTGCAGTTTCGGCAGGACCAACTTTGGCCGGAATCGGGCAAATGCATCTGGCTCTTGTTAGGGACAGGCCGAAGGGGGGAGGCTAAAAATATCTGAGGCAGAGCTGCCACCCAGCGTGAGCTCAGGGCTGGTAACCTGATACCCACGGTGGGGGCGCTGGTGGTGACTGTGATGTTGTTCTCTGCCAGTCACTTGGGCTCTCCCAGGCAGCAGAGCCTGAGGTGGACTCCTGGAAGGGGGAAGGGCTCTCAGCATTCAGGGCAGCCATGGACCGAGATAGGAGAATTCTAGGGGCTCAACCGCCTTAGATTATCCCAGCGTGACAGCAGCAGGGCCGCTCCGAGAGGTGGAGTGACTTGCCTACAGTCACCCAGCACTTGGCTGCAGGTTCATCTCTGTACCAATGCAGTATGATCTGTAAGACATGGTTGAATCTTTTTAAAAAGAGCAAAGCAATATGTGGGAAAATATGCTATTTACACAGCAACAAACAAGTACTAGGTGTATTTCATCTGTATTCCTGTAACTCATATGTATTACATGTATACAAAGAAAAATGTCTGCAAGGATTTATCAGCATAGATTGAAGTGGTTGCCTCTGTGAAAGGTGTGGAAGCCACGGACACAGGGACTCCACTCTTATCTACAACAGAGAATATTTTCACGGGTTACTTGTGTACCTGAAGTTCAATAATAAGACAGGGCATTTTGCAGGGGTAAGGGTGGGGAGCTTTAGAAGATGGGCCATTAAAAAAAATGGGGAAAAAAAGAAAAGAAGTTGGGCTGCATAGTGGAGGCTCTGGACAGAGTGTAGGTAGGGCTGTGCAGAAATCCAGGGACACGTAATGGGGGCTTGAATCTGGAGGTGCCATCCAGTCCCCATGGAACATTGCCCTCATTCTGGTCACCTCATGGGTGTGATGGGGTCTGGGTGCTGTTCATATACAAGTGGCGGGGGTGAGGGTAATGGGGAGCAGTGAGTACCCTTGGGGTGTGTTAATAGCACCACCATGAGGTCCTTGGCAGGAAGTCCTGGGGCCACTGGGAGTCTGGCTGGGAAGAGAATTCGGAGACAGACCTGGGTCTGCTTGGTGTTTGAGAGCAGGGAAGAATGACTTAGATTTTGCCAGTGTTTGTTTGTTTTTTGTTTGTTTGCTTGCTTGTTTTTAAATATATTCTTTATTGATTCCAGAGAGGAAGGGAGAAAAGTGGGAAAGAGAGATAGAAACATCAATGATGAGGGAGAATCATTGATCGGCTGCCTCTTAAACACCCCCTACAGGAGATAGAGCCCATAACCCAGGCATGTGCCCTTCCTTGACTGGAATCGAACCTGGGACCCTTCAGTCCAAATGCCGGTGCTCTATCTACTGACCCCCAACCGGCCAGGGCAGATTTTGCCATTGTTATCAGCAGCAATGAAAATAGTGATCCTGCTGTTATTATGGCTTTTATAGGATGCAAAGCAGTGTACTGGCTACGTGCTTTACAATTTTTATCTCATTTAAAGTGAGTAACCACCCCCTGAGATAGGAACTCTTATCCCTGCTCTATAGATTTTAAAAATGGAGTCCTAACAGTGACTGTGTTGGGATTTGATTCCAAGTCCGTGGACCCCACAGACACTGCTCCATCGGATGTACTTCGGTCCCGTCCCTCTCTTTAAAAGCAGATGTGTGTGCTCTCCTCTTGAAGCAGTCCTGGTCCTGTGGGCCAGGAAAGTTCCTTGCTGCAGATGTTTTGGTGAGTGTCTGGGAGACGAGCATTTCTCATTCAGAGGCGGCCATCTCGGCCCTAAAGGACCCCACAGCAGTCTGATCACATAGAGCAGGCGCCCACTCCCAGGAGAAATCCTGCTTTCGACAGGAACCCCCTGTCCAAATGGCATTGGGTTCCATTGTTTCTGATAGTCTTTGTTGCTGGTGCAGGGGCCCACCTGTTGAGTTCACAGGATGCTTTCAGCACCTAACACAGAGCTAAGCATGCAGTAAACGCTTAGGAAATCTCTGTTCATGTGACTAACTGATAGAAGGAATCACCCTGAGTCTTAGGCAGCTTCCTGCTTTCCAGCCAACCCCAGAGAGGGGCCAGCCAGAGGCTTCAGAGGATGGGGAGGGAAGGGTTTGGGGAAAGGTTGGGGACCGTGAGAGATTTAGGATCGGCAGCTGTTCCCTCTCCCTCCTGCCATTGGCTCTGCCTGGAGCCATGACAGGCCCAAGTGGTATGGTCAGTGTCCATTTATATCAACATGACATGGGGTCACATTCTTCTAACACCAGAAGAGGCTCAATCTTCGACATGCTCAGAGTGTGGTCTGCACACCCACAGGCATTTGGAGGTGAGTTATATGCAGGCAGTGCGGAAAACTGCAGTACGCTCATATTTATTTTAAAGTATATTACTAAAACATCAAACATTGGCAAGGGATACTGATTTTCCATGTATGGCATAAGACACATTTTAAAAGGAATCCAATTAAACTGATGTGCTTTAATGATAACTCTGGGCAATGGACAGTACAGTTGGTACACAGACGGACAGGAAGGATCATGGTGGCCGTGTTGACACCATTGTGTCCCACCTGGTCCCCTTGGCTGGCAGAAAGGCCCACCCCTCACCTCCTCCCCCAGCTGTGATGCTCTCAGCTTCCCCTTCTCCTGAGAATTTCAAGAGGCTCCTGACCCAAAGATGTCTGGGAAGTTATGCGCCCGCTCCCCCGGGAAATGAGAGAAGGATGCTGAACCTTCCTCTCTGCCCCCGCTCCCTGGAGGTTCTCCAGTTTTCACCTCCTCCCTGCTCTGGGGCTTCCTTGATACCAGGCACTGTGCGGGGCATCAGGGACACAGTGGTGACCAAACAGACATAAATCCCTGACCGCAGGGCGCTTCCAGTCTAGAGGGACGAGACCAAAAAAGTGAATAGAGAGCAATAGGGAAGTAGCAGATGATGTTCAGTGATTTGAAGAAAATAAAACAGGAGTCACTTTGATTGGATGGTCTGGGAAGGTTTTTCTAAGAATGGGGACTTTGGAGTTGAGGCTGCACACAGAAGCAGCTAGATACCCCAAGATCTAAGAATTTCCCCGAAAGGGGGAAGCAAGTGGAAAGCAAGCTGGATCCTTTGGGGAGAAGGAAGGGGCACTAAGGTTTGGAATGCTAACCCATTCCTGATTTTTTTTGGCCACTCTGTGAGGGCTGGGACTGGGTGGTCCATGTTCTCATGTCCTCGAGTGGTGCCTACTGTATACTCTCTATACTCAGGACACCTGGAAAGTGAGGGGCTGGCTCAGTCCCAGGCATTGGGTGTGGGTGGTCAGTTGAGGGTGTGGGATAGGATGTCTGGCTTCTGGGCCATGCAGTTTCTACCTTCCCTTTCATACCAGGGGCTGCCAAGGGCTCTCAGGTGTCCTTGTGTGTCAGCTTCAAGGGCATGGAGCTGTTGAAATAGCAGCCCCCAGGAGACTCAGAGCTCTCCCATTTTATTCCCTGAAATCTCTTTTTAAATGAGTTTTTTCAAGTATACAATTCAATGTGTTTTAGTGGCACCACAGCCAGGTGTGACCATCACCAGAGTCCACTTGGGAACATTTCATCGCCTCATAAAGAAACCCCCCCCCTCTATTTTCCCATCCCCCTCAGCCCTGGTCAATCACTAATCTTTCTGTCTGATTTGCCTCTTCTGAACATTTTATATAAACAGAATCATACACTATGTGGCCTTTTGAGTAATACCTTCAAGGTTCATCTATGTTGTAGCATATCTATTAGACTTGTTATGACCTAAGTCTATTCTAGTGAATGGACTTAACACATTTTGTTTATCCATGCATGAGTGGATGGATGGATGGATGGGTTGTTTCTACCTTTGGGCCATGGTCAATAATGCTGCTATATACATTTGTGCAAGTTTTTGTTGGACATGTGTATTCATTTCTCTTGGATACATACCTAGGAGTAGCAGGATGGGTCATGTGGTCACACTGTGTAGTTGTTTGAGGAATAGCCAGACTGTTTTCCATAGTGGCTGCACCATTTCACAGTCCTACCAGCAGTGTAAGAGCATTCTCATGTCTTCATTTTCATTCAATGCCCCGTCCTGTCCTGGTTCCTTACGAAGCTTCCACTGGTAGAGGTCTAGAGCAGCTCCTGGGTTCCAGACTCCTGGACCTAAGTGAGGCCCCTGTCTTGGGACAGGCTGGGGGTAGAAGGAAGGGAAGGCATGTGCTCTGTGGTTCCCTGGGTGGTGACCACCGGAGGCAGAATTGGAAATCAATGGATTCCTGAAGGGTGAGGGTCCTGATGCTGGAGTCATTTTAGGTGGTGCTGGATACGACATTAAATAATCTTAAATTGCTCAGGGAGAAAGTGGTTCCCTTTTTGTCTTTAAATGTTTTGATTCCATCAAAGGGAAACTCTTCCTTGCTGCTAAACTCTTGATGCCTCTTTGACTCCAGTTTGTTTGTTTTTTTCTTTCAGCAGACAGGGCAGGTCTTCAGTTCAGCCCTGCTGCAGACAGCGGCATTGAACTAGAATTTGTGAATTTTGGAGGGGTTAGCAGAGAGGCCATTTATTTTACAGTCAATCTCTATTTGTGGCAAGTGGTGCCAAGTTTTCATTTCCAGGGAGCCAGATTTCTTTTTCTTTTTAAAAAATATGTTTGTATTGATTTCAGAGAAAGGAAGAGAGGGATAGAAACATCCTATATAATAAAGAGATAATATGCTAATTAGATCAAACAGCTGAATGACCATCCGGACGATCGATCTTCCAGATGAAGCTGGGGCTGTGAGGGCTGGCCAGGGCTGTGAGGGCCGACCCCTTTGCACAAATTTTGTGAATCAGGCCTCTAGTCAATAATAAGAGAGAATCATCAATCTGTTGCCTCCTGTATGCCCCCTACTGGGGATCAAGCCCTGACATGTGCCCTGATTGGGAATCAAATCGTGACCTCTTGGTTCATGGGTCGATGCTCAATCACTGAGCCACACCGGCAGGGCCAGATTTCTTTTTAAAACACATGTATTTATATTAAAGAGTTGGTTTATTTTAATACAAAGGTGATGTGAAATCCTACAGTGATACCTCGAGAGGGTGGTAGGCAAATGACTGAGATTTGGAAAACCGTGTTCTAAAGCTTAGGGCCTCAAAACCAGATGCGATGTTGGGAAGTGGTGAGGTCCCCATTTCGGGGGCACATATGGGTGGAAACTGTATGCTATAAAAATAACCCAGGCAGAGGCTATGAGTCAGGGTGGCTCTGCATGAGCACACCATGCCTTTCGGCTGAGACTGCATGAGTTCGCAGTTCTCATTGTGTGGGTCAGTGTCCTAGTTCCATGACTGGACAGTGTCAGAGCTGCAGACACAATGTCATCAGAGGTGCCCCAGTTGGAAAGGAGATGTGTTGGGACTGCCTTTCTTTCTAGCAGGGTGACCTCACAGGCCTCCAGACATGCCAAGAGGGAATAGTACAGTGTGATTTCAGGTTCACGGGGATAGCTCCCCAGCTGGTTCAGTATCTGCCCTGGTCTTGAGTGTTTCTTGTCAGGATTCCCTTCCTATCAGTCCCTCCCAGCCCTTAGGGAAGGGGCAGGACCTAGCTACCCTCAGGTTACAGAGAGGTGCGGTGTTAGGCAGAGCTCTCAAGAAAAAGAACAAATTGGTGTGTATTATAAAGAGAGATTTACTGTAAGGAATTGGTTCACCCAAGTATGGAGGCTGGCAAGTCCGAAATCTGCCAGGTAGGCCAGCAGGATCCAGGGAAGAACTGGTATTGCATTTCCCAGGGGAAGGTCGGCTTTTTTTTGTCTTCAGGCCTTCAGCTGATTGAACGAGGCCCACCGCATTATGGAGGGCAGTCTGCTTTTCTCAGTGCACACCAATTTAAATGCCAATCTCATCTAAGAAACACCCCCGTAGAAATATGGTGGCCCAGCCAGAATGACACATAAAATTAATGATAACGGGCACTTTAAGTGGGCCAGATGCACAGCATTCAAATACTCTTTCAAATTCCCTTCTGATCCTCCAAGGAGAAACTCTCAGTTTTGTGCACAAGTGTCTTTAAAACCTCTGAAACACGTGTGACATCCTGTTTCAGCAGAGAGAGAGAAGCTGGCTAGGGCTCACAGCTCTCAGCAGAAGTCATTTCTAGCTGGAATCTAATAACACTACTTTGTTTTCATTGTATTTCTCTTCCCCAGCACCACCTACTTAGGGCAGCAATGGCTGACTTTCCATTTTCAGTCTTGATATAAGGTTTCCTTTTATAAAGATGTGAGTTTTAAAATCAGTTACTAGTAATACAGGTGGTACACATAGGCCTGACCTTCTGAAGGTGGCGCAGGGATGATAGATTAGGAAAACATTGACATAAGCATAGTGGGGACGGTGCCTGAAATATCCCCGTATTTTCCACACATCCCCAGCTTCCTGTTGTCTGCACTTCTTTCCTTCCAGGAGACAGCTCTGGTGGTCATTTCCACTTGGTTGCTGCCACTTGAGAGTGGTGGCCCACAGAGGACAGGAGGAGAGAACCTGGCTCTCAGGGAGGAGAAGGGACTGGGGTGGCAACTCAAAGAAATGTCACTGAGATTCTGGTTGTGATTGGTTCATGTACTTGTTATATACAGATGCTGTTATAAGCATGTCCACTCTGGTATCACCCAACAGTCCTAGGAGGGAGTGCCATTGTCATCCCCATTTTACAGGTGAGGAAACTGAGGCAGTGAGTGGCCAAGCTGCTGGGCCACAGTGCAGTGTGGCTCCATCTGAGCTCTCACTGAGTTTTGTACACTACTTCCTGCTGGTCTTCTCCCCTTCTTCCCCTTCCTGTGTGAATTTGCTCGGTGGTGGAGGCCTGGCTTCCTGATCTTGAGGCTCCTTGGGCCTGGCTGAGTGGTAGGCAGTGATTCCTGGTCCCTCACTTGTTGGCAAAATCCATCTATAAAAAGGACAGCTCTCGTCACTTGGGCTGTTAAAGGGAGTGCCGCTGCTCTGCGGGTTACCTGAAAGTCACCAATACAAGGTGCTCTGTGGTAGAAAGAATATTCCTTACCCAGTGGCTGTGAGGATGGGAACACCCTGAATCTGACACCTGCCTCACCCCTAGCCACCTAACCCGAATCCACCTCACCCCATCTGCGCCTACAGATACAGTATCAACCCTCTCTGGGCTGGGCTGGGTACTTGCCGGGCGGCGTAATTACAGGGAACCCCTGGGATGACAGCAGGCAGCAGGGAGCTCTTTAATTGAGGGGTCAGGTAGCAGTCATTGGCAGAATGGTGGTTATTAGCCCTTTTAAGAGCTGCCCAAACTAGCAGACATTCAACAAGTATGTGCTGAGTAACCTTGGGCACTGGGGCTCTGAAGATGAGTAAGACGGGGTTTTGGTCCTTGAGGAACTCTGTGTCTCATAAAGCAGTGTTTCCCCTGTATCAGTTCATATTTGCTGTGTAACAATCCATCCTGGAATGCAATGGCTTAAAACAGAAAACATTTGTTTAGTTCCTGATTCTGCAGGTGGGCGGTGTGGGCTTGGGTCAGCTGGGGGCTGGCTGGGTTAGGGCGGCCATCTCTGCTCCTGGAGCCTCCTGCCCTTCGAGCGGCAGCCAGGATTCAGTGGGCAGTGGGCGGGAATGCATTCCACCTCTCAGGAGGAGGATTCGATTTGTTAAAATGTCACTAAAACCCTTTGTGCTTATTATGAACAGGAGAGATGATCTGCATTTTTCTTACAATGTCTTGTCTGCTTCTGAGATCAAGGCATTGCAGCCTCATAGGATGAGTTGGGAGGTAGCCCCTTTTCAGTTTTCTGAGAGAGTTTATGCGGAGTTCGTATTATTCTTTCTTCAGTGGGGCCCGCATTTTCTCTTGGGGAAGGGACTCCAAGCACTTGATAAACAGTTCTTCCTTCTTTTACTGTCAAACTTGGAAGAAAAGTCTAGCTCCTTTCTTGACTTCTCCTTAGCTCTGTAGCTCCTTGGAACCCGGTTCCATTAGTCATTCATTCAACACACCATCTATAAACCAGGCACTGTGCCCTCCTGTAGAAACATGTCAGGTCCCAGACCCCAGCAGGAGAGGCAGTAAAGCTCAAGTTAACAGCTACAGGATAAGCAGCAGGTCGCAGGGAGGAAAATAAAGAAGGGCTTCGTTCACTTCACCAAAATTACAGTATTACCGAGTTTGCCTATGAGCTCATTTTCCAGCATGATGCTTTTTTTCCTAGTCTCTCCTCTCTCGCCTTCTGGGTCTCCCACCGCTCTTGTCTCCTCCCCACACTGTGCCCACATCGCTGTCTCATTCGCTGGCCTTTCCTCCCCACCTCTCCTCCCTGCCAGCACTTTCTCCCGGGTAATATTTTATGCCTACCCGGGGTTTTGTCTCCCAGGCACACACCCATGACACTGGATTTCTGTTCTCAGCTCCCATTTCCTCCTGAGTGACAGTCCCGCCCATATTTCCAACTGCCCAACCCCTTTCCACTGCTGTTAACCAGGCATTTCTAAAACCCTCATCCTTCCAGTGCTCTTCCTGCCCCAGCCCAAGGGCATCCGTGGAATCAGTGTCCACTCTGGCACAAGCAGACGGCCCCCAGGGTCCTCTGCCCACCCTTCAGCCCAGCACACATCCTGGTGATTCTGCCTGCTGTGGAGCTCTCCATCTCTCCCTTCTGCCCCATCCCTGTCCTGCCTTAGTCCAGACCCTCATCATTTCTCACCAGGGCTGCTTTAGCTCCCAATTCACTTCCTTCTAAACTATCTGCCGGACTATGCGATGTTATGTTTGTAGAGGCGGATCTTGTTACTTTCCTGCCTGAAAATCTTCCCCAACTCCCACTGTGTCCAGGGTAACACGCACACTCCCAAGGCCCGTTAAGTTCTTGCCCAGCGTAGATCTGGCTCAGCCCAGGGACCTGCCCAGCACACACCCTATTCACACCGGTCATGCTTCTGTGCCTCGAAGCATTTGTCTCCGTTTGCCCACAACACCCCATCCCCACAGCCCTGCCTGCCCATCCTCTGACACTCAGCTCCGATGTCACTCCCTCTGAGAAGCCCTGCAGATGCAGCCCCATCCAGCACAGGGCTAGTCCCACCTCCCTTGGTGTTCCCCCAGCACACATGTCATCACAGCGTGCTCATTTATTGGCACACACTTGTTCTTGCACCTGAGTGCTCCCTAGGGACACAGAGCCTGCCTTACTCATCCGTGTATCACCGGGAACCCGGGCATGGCCAGCACTCAGTGAATGCGCATTGGGTGCATACTTGCTCCATTTAAAAACAGTGAGTGATAGGCTGGTAATCAGAAGGCTGGGGTCTGAGCCCTGGTTCCCCACCTGCTAATTGAATGATGTGGCTAAATCCCTTAGTTTTCATGTGTCACCTACAAAGTGCATCATAGTCCTTGCCCATCCTTAGGACTGGCCACCGCGCTGACAAGTGTTCCTCCTGCACTCAGCAAAGGAGGCGCTTTCAGGACTCATGGGTGACTCTGTTCTCTGCGTCTCTTGTCCCCAGCCTGCTCATGTGTGTCCCACTTCGTGGAGCCCGGAGCAATGACATGTAGGGATGACCAGCATCCAGAGCCACATGTGGCCCCAGGATTTTGGACTGATCTCCTCATCAAGCCTGAAAGTAACAGCACCCTACAAGAGAAGAAGAACTGAGATATAGACAATATGGTGGTTTCTCTGGTGACTGATTGCCTAGATTTAAAACCCAGCTCTAGCCTTTTCTAGCTCTGTGGCCTTGGGGAAGTTGCTTAACCTCTCTGAACCTTATTTTCTTTACCTAATTATAGCCCTTGCCGGTTTGGCTCAGTAGATAAAGGGTTGGCCTGTGGAATGAAGGATCTTGGGTTTGATTCTAGACAAAGGCATGTATCTTGGTTGCAGGCTCCATCCCTGGCCCTAATCCGAGCGTGTGTGGGAGACAACCAACTGATGTGTCTCTCTCACATTGATGTTTCTCTCTGTGTGTCTCTCCCCCTCCCTTCCACTCTCTTTAAAAATCAATGGAAAAAAATATCCTCAGGTGAGGATGAACAAAAAAACAAAACAAAACAAAAAAAATGAGGCTAATTATAACAGTCACATCATAGTGTTTTCCTGAGGAACAAATAAGTTAATACATGTGAAGAGCTTAGAATAGTGCCTGGCACACAAGTGGCAGTAAATGTTGGCCATCACTGTTGTTGATGTTGTGTTATTATTATTTCAGTGGCTGAGAGAGCCAGGGCTGAGCAGGCAGAACCATTCTCTGTGGCTTCTGCCCTGAAGCACTGCCAAATCCCAGTGTCCTGCCTCTTGTCATTTCTGGAGGGAGCCAAGAGTTGTCTTTGTGCCCAGAAGCCCCAGCTACAGTGAGCACAAAGCCAGCCAACCCAGGGCAAAGGGGCTTCCGCCATCCCCAGGGCATCTCCGACGTCTGGATATTTCGGGCTGGTTGCTGTCTAGATAGCAGGGCAGGAGGCTGAGCTGACCTCTGCCTTCCTGAAACAGAGGCCAAAACCACAGTCCCCTCCTAGGGCTGTGGGTGATGGGAGGGGCCGAGGCTCTGGCCAGCTAGGGGTTGAACTGCCAGCTCCAGAGTGGGCCCGGGCAGTGCGGCCTGGGCACCTGCGGACCAGCTGACCTTTCCCGGGCCAGGGCCCAGGCTTCCCTGGCCTTTTGTACCCGGGAACTGTGGCTGGAACACTTCTGGGTTGGGGGAAATGGCCCTGACCTCTGGATTCCAAACTTCTCAGGTCTGTTTGAAAAGCTCCAGGACTGTTCTTTTACCTACAGTTCCTGGAAAAGGCTCCTCTGAGGCTGAGAATGGGTCGTGGTGTAAATTGTGGTAAGAACTCCCAAGGGTGGGAATAGAATCGCGGGGTGGTCACCTTAACAGCGTGTTCTCTCCCCTCGGGAAGGTAGCTAGCTCACTCTTGTTCCCTTGCAGGAAAGAGAGCTGGTGCCAGAGGAACTTCCTGTGAGCACCAGCAGGCAGGGCTGAGCCTCCTGCTGGGGAGATTTGTGTTTCTATGAAGGGATGAGAGGAGGGGACCCCCACACTGCCAGTGGCAGGCCTATGGTCTTCTCTCTACCTGTAAGACCATTAGCAGTAAATCAAGTCAGATGGTGGGCCATTGAGTCACCAGCAGAATTTTCTCCACACCCAAGGCTAGATATGCAATACACACACACACACACACACACACACACTGCACACAAGCATTGGACCAGGACATAGTAGGACAGCACCTCTACTTAGGAAGCAACAAGGAAGTGGCAGTTCTTGGTGTATCCTGTTTGCTATCTGAAATCTAGATGAACATTTCTGGGCAGTACTGTCAGCCATCGCTTTAGAACTTGACATTCATGGAGCCACAAATAACTCTATTCTGTGTACATAATTTCCATGGCCACACCTACATCTCCCAATGCCTCTCCTCCTCCTCCTCCTCCTATTATTTTTCCTTTTCCTCCTCCTCCTACTCCTCCTCACCCCTGCTCATCCCAGTCCCATGCCCAAAGCAAGTGGAAACCCATTTGCTGCTCCTGTTCTGATTAAATTTTTTTCTTAAAATGAGAAAGAATCAGTAAACAATAATTTCAATATCCTGTGCTCTGTACTCTTTTCTGTGGTCATTTTATGGGTATTGTAAAAAAACGGCCGGCATTCAGTCTGAAGATCCTTTTCCATGGTTCCTACAATGCACCTAAACCGAGGTATAGTGCTCTGCTAGATCCACCTGAGTTTCTGGGTGGAGAGAGGGTGTGTTGTAATAAATTTAGAAAACAGAATGTCATGCATTCTCCCATGTCATAATGAATCCTTTCAGTGATTAAAGAGCCAACATTCAAACCAATCTCAGAGTAGATTAATAAAGACAACGCATGCTCCAGTTTGGCCAGTGAGCCAATAGATTTAAAAAGGCAGGAAGCTGTATTTTTAGTCCAAATGAAGACTAAAACATCCTTCTTCGTCAAGCCCTTTTTTAATTAGCCCAGTCATATCTCAGTTTTAGCTAATGGGTGCGCCTAGATCTCTCCTGCCTGGTACAGAACTTGAGGTAAATCCAGCCAAAGGAACAGAAACAACAATGATGCTGCCTGTCCTCTCACCTGATTTTAACTAGGCCACCATGTGACTTTCATTAGGCCTTATGCATGTGGGCAGGGAAGAGAGGCATAGAAAAATGTCTCCATGATTTGGAAAAACAGAGATTGGTGTTCTGGCTTTGCAAACGTTGGCAAGTCACCTAAAGCCTTTGTCAGTCTGATATCTATAAAATGGGGATAATGATACCTGACTCTGCCAGCTTCACAGGGTTGACTTGAAGATCCAACACAAGACAGGCTGTGTAAACTGTAGCTCGACCTTTAATCAAAGGAGCCTCATTTCATGTGGGATGAGTCCTGTTGGTCATCCCCTCCCCCGGGGACCTGCTTTATCTCCTTTATCTCTTGGGGTTATGCCAGCATCCTGTGCCCTGGCCACAGTTATGAGTGAATCTGCTAGTCCTCCCTAGAGAATGCTTGTCTTACTTGTTCTGTGGCAGCAGCAGCTGCTGAGGTTGCACATGGCAGAGAGCAGAGGAGGACAGAGTTAGAAAGCGCCTGGCTGGGTCAAGTACACTGGAAAAGATGAGTCTAACACAGGCTTGCAAGTGAAACCGTGCATTTGCCCAGCATCTGGGATTCTGCCATAAGAGACTTAGGATGATAAAAAGAAAATATATATGGAAAATACTGAAGAAATGAGGATAATAGATGGAGCCACAGAAATAGAGAACAGGGAACTGGCTAGAGAAAAGAAGACTTTTGTAAGAAGAGTGCAGTCATAGTACACTATCTGGCTCTGTAGCCAACAGCCAACATGGTCATAATGCAAATGACATTGATGTGAGTATGACAAGACTGTATTGGGATGACGGGTGAGGAAACTCTCTTCTAGGCAGGAAGTTAGTAATGTTTACAGTAGATGAATCTGGAAATAGAAGTGCATGAGTGTTGTTGGGAAATATGGAACTGTGGAGGGAAAGACAGCCGAAAAGGTTAAGTGTTTCCCGGGATCAGGACTGGGGTGGGGCAGAAGGCTGTGGTTTTTCATCATGTGCCTTTTGGTTCCATTATCCTTTTAATTCTTAATCAGCCCATGTACTATGTAGATCAAAGCATATATATATATGTTTTTTTTTTAAGAGAAATTCTGCTAATCATAAGACTGATTTCTAGACAGGAACTGGAAAAGCTCATCTGGTGTGGCCTCCCACCTTTGGCCAGGTAAACGCCCAAGCCCAGGTGGCCTCTTACTACACCCTTCTCAGCACCAAAAGAAAAACAGCCTGGTTTGAACTGCCTGCGAATGTTGTGCTTGAGAGTGACAGAGACTTTTGGGAAATGGTCACTGACTGTTGACCGATCATCATGCGGCCGAGGGGTCTCCCATGGAGGTTGAAAGGGAAACCTTGCCCTCATTTCGCTGTGGGACTGGAGCCAGTCATGGCTTCCCAGTTTCTGTCTCTGGACAATCAGAGCGCTGAGTTTTCCAAGGGCCTTTACAATTCTTCATTTTCCCAGTGGAAAATGACAGCTTCTGTGCGCTGGGCACAGTAGGGGACAGAGGGAGAGAGAGAGAATAGACAAGGGAACAAATAAGATTCTTTGAGACTGAAAGTTTTCTGAAGAAAATAAACCAGAGGATAATATAGGTGAGGCTGGGATGGGATAGATAATGACGGGGGATAGACATTGCTGGGGGGCATGGGAGATCAGGGAACTGGTCTGAGGAGGGGATGCTTGAGTTGAGGCCTAGATAATGTGAGGGAAAGCCAGCGGGGTGGCAGGGAGAGGGCTCTCTGGGAACTGCTCCAGCAGAGCACGGTGTCCTGCAAGGACAGGGGGGAGAAGGGACAAGAGATCAGTATGAATTTTTTTTTTAAGGGAAAGTAAGTTTCTGTGCATGGGAAGCATAAATGTGATGCCATTGTGGGTTTGGTGGGCCAGCCTTCCAATACCCAGCCCAGGGAGCTATCTGTCCTTCAGTATCTCCCAAGAGGGCCCACTGAATCCCTGCCCAGGAGTAAAACATGGGTGTGTGTTGTGGGAAGGATTGAGCACCACTAGGAAGAGCCATTGGGATGCAGAAGCTGGACTATAGTGGCAGAATTCTACTCCCAGGGAAAATAGGAGTGTTAATAAGTCAAAGATAGGAAACCAAGGTTTGTCCACCCACCCAGGCCATGCATAATAGTTGGTCCAATACTTTCTTACCCCCTGAAGACCCTCTAAAGATAAAGGCTGACACAGCACTAACAGTTCCTAGTATGCTTTGTAGTAAATCAAGTTTTAATTAATAAAAACTAAAATGCAATAAATTAAATGTTCATATTCTTTGACCCAGCATCTCCACATTTAGGAATCTGTCCAAGCAAAGAAGTAAGTTCAGAAATGTTCACTGGCAGTATAGCTTGGAGTAGCTAAAACCTGGAAATGAACAAAATGGGCCTGGATAGAGACCTAGTGGAGTACATTGTGGCGGAGCCTACAACAGAACACCTGACAGTCTGTCTATCCAAGAAGGAGGTGGTTTCATACAGAAAAGAATGATCTCTGGGGGATATGAGCAGGTGAGAGAGGCTGGGTTGACTTAGCTCAGACTGTGGCCAAATGAGCTTGCTGTAGCTCTCAGCTCCCCATCCCTGTCCTCCACTAGCCCTGAAGCCCCTCCAGCCAAGGGACATTGGGACTCTGGAAGCTCAGACACACCTCGTGGAGAGAGGAGGGAAGGGCATTGCCATACACAGTGGCCCCTTGATGGCTGAGCTCCCAACCCTGAAAGTGAACACTGGATGTCTCCTCCAATCAGTACCAAAGGAGTGAGTGAGGAGTGGAGCATGAGGCCAGAAGTGTTACCCTGGTGCATCCCCCCATAGGAAGCATGAGGAGTGGGGAGTAAGTGTTCCCACCTAACAGATACTGTCTCTGGAAGGGGTCTTAAGAAACTGGGGAGAGTAGCTGCCTGTCGAAAAGGAATAGGGAGACGTACTTTCATTTAAATATGTAGGAATAAAGGGTCATTTCTAGTCCCTTTTAAAGATTCAAGGAATCTCTTTTACTTATGAATAATTTCCTCCAAAGCTCTGGTGAGGTCACTAGACCTGAATTCCAGATGTCATCATGGGAGAGTACTTCTCTATTTCCAATTTTCCCGGATGTCAAACAATTCGATCCAATCTCTAGCCACCCTTGTATTCCCCAAGGCCTTCGCCTTACACTGGACTCAAGACCTGACTTGACCCCTTGAAATACTTACCTTTTCTGTGCAGGAGCTTATTCCTAATGTCTGGGATTCCAACGGAAATCACTCGCAGGTGTTAAAGCAACGCATCCCAGACATTAGGCTCTGAGAACCACCCCCAGGATTTTTGCTAACTTTGAAGACCACCTGTCCTTTTATGTACATAATATGTTTTTTAAATGACTCATTCTTTTAAAATTTCAATAAAGTTGTCTTAATGAGACTTTATATTTCTACTATATATGATATTTCTATAAAAAGAGAGAACCTCAGCCCTGGCTCAGTAGCTGAGTTGGTTAAAGCATCGTCCAGATACACCAAGTTTGTGGGTTTTATCCCTGGTCAGGGCACATGCAAGAATGAATGCATAAATGAATGCATAAGTAAGTGGAACAATACATCAATCTCAATCTCTCTCTCATTCTTTCTCCCCTTCCCTCCTTTCCTCCCTCCCTTCTGTCTTCTTTCTTTAAAATCAATCAATACATTTTAAAAAATTAAAAAGAGGGAACCTTAAAATAAACATTATAATATCAAAGCAACATTGTTAAATTCTTGCTATACATTATGGCATGCCCAAAGTTCTGCTTATTGTTGTTGTTTTAAAAAATGGCACGTGTTAGAGACAGACTAGCACCAAACTGGGTCTTTTCTCCTTGGTGATTTAGACAGTTTCGATGAGGACCTTCTCTCTATATGGTTCATTGTTATTTAATACCATATCAGTGCACCATCCAAAAGTCATACCTTGTAACGTGAATTCCACACTTTGGGGAAGACTGATTTAAAGCCTTGTTTTCTTTTTCCAGAAAGTCTTAATTATGTGTCCATGGGCATTTGTGTCATCTGAGCTGGACAATGTATAAAGCCATTATCACCCTGAAGTTTTATAGCCCTGCCTGGTGAGGTTGGCATTTTGCATTCCAGCTGGCATTAAAGTAATATCTGTGGTACATGAGCCTTTTTTGTTTTTTCCTTTGAGGCAGCATATGATGGCAGCTAAGAGTGACGCAGGCCTACACAAAGGGGGGTTTGTCCTTTTTAAAAGAATTGGAAGAATCTCTGAACTGATTCACTGGGTTCTTCCAAATGATGATGCAGAGTTGCAGCTGGGACTACCCAGGCTGAGCCTTTCAGCCACACAGCTCCTGGCTCCTTGTTAAAGGTCCTGGGTCTCAAAGGACGGCCTTGGTCAGGGACTAAGGGAGTGAGAGTGAGCACGCTCCCAGGGGAGAGCTGACAGAGAAAGGGTGGAGCGTTTTGCACAGTGCAACTCCCTTGGTGGGAGAGTTGGTATCAGGAAAAGGCTCTTTTAATGATTCTATTTTGGAGTGTTGTGGCTGCACCATCCCAGCTATTCATCAGAGAGTGGGGAGCATGGAGAACTCACACCTGCTTCTGACTGCTTACAGCCATTGGCCAGAATTAGTCACAAGGTCCAACCTAACTGCAAGGGAGTCAGGGAAATTCAGTCTTCCAGTGCCCAGAGGAGGAAAAATGAATGGCAGCTGTCTGCCATATGTTGTATTTGCATTTAGTGGTCGGATGTTGTTCAAATGAGTATAGGTATTAAGAGGAAGGTTGTTTGAGTGGGGGGGTAAGTTTATAAATGGTCAGATCACTAGGAAATATTTGTGTATCATGACCACCTTTGCTTTGTTACACAGCAGGGACTGTGACAGTGAATACTCAACCCAGAGGGTGAGCTTCCTCTGATGCTGTGATATCCCCCTAGCATTGCCTGGTGGGAGGGAGATTCAGACAGCATTTTAGCGCACACACAGGCCCTGCTGGCAGGCCATTGAAGAGGTGGGATGCTTTTCTGAAGTAGGGATTCTAATTGGTCCTCATCCCAAATTCTCCACAAGTAATTTTTAGTGTCTGGATGCAACAATGAATGGCTTTGAAAAGATAGCTCTAGACTTTGTCTGATAAAATATGCAGGCAAGGAAAGACAGGAAGAGCTGCTTTTTCTTTTCTTTTTAAATAGAAAAGCCTCTATATTTTTTAAATATATTTTTATTGATTTCAGAGAGGAAGGAAGAAGGAGATAGATAGAAACATCAACCCAGTGGGAATCGAGACTGCAACCTGGGCATATGCCCTGACCAGGAATCAAACCGGTGACCTCTTGGTTCCTGGGTCAAAGCTCAACCACTGAGCTACACCCGGCTGGGCTGCTTTTTATTTTCTTAAACCCCATTAAAAGCTGTTTTGTTTTGTTTGTTTTTTTTCATTTTAATGTTGTCGTTGACAAATTCCAATTTCTCACACCCTCTTTAGCACATCTCCTGCTCTCTCTGGGCTTTCCACACGACCCCTTGCCCTCCTGCGCCCTGTGAAAATGTTGGTGCTCCTGGCTTTCATCATCATCTTCCACATCACCTCTGCGGCCTTGCTTTTCATCGCCACCATCGACAATGTAAGTTCCTTTTCCTTATTACCAACCCAGAATCCCTGAATCCTGCAGTCAACAGCAGGATTAAGAGCTCCACAAGGTGATTATAATTGGGGTTGTTCTGCCCACCAAGACATGCCTACCTTCTGAGCCTGGGCCTGAAGGCTCTGGACTAGGTGTTGGGGTTTGAAGCATCCACATTTAGATGGGCCAGGATCTTGGTCCTCTCATCTCTGATTCCCCCACAGAGCCTGGTGTGATGCTTTGGTTGCAGGAAGCCCTTTGTGCACTCGGCTTTATCTCAGCCTTCCTGAGGTCAATGACTCAACCTTGGCACTAACTAGATTGACCAGTCATTTTGGGGCCATCTGTGCCCTGTAGGAGATTAGCCACATCCCTGGTCTCTACCCACTAGATGCCAGCAGCACTCCCACCCCTACTTGTGATAACCAGAAATGTCTTAGGATGGTGCCAAATATCTAGTGGGGGGCAAAATCATCCTCGGTGCCCTAGCTCCCAGGTGACCCATCCCAGGGGATCTCTGCCCCTCTCGCTTATGACATCTCCTGACTGACAGAAGCCCTTGTTGCTAGCCTCCCCCCCCCCCGGCCTTGCCCTCCCCAGCAGAGCCCAGGCGTGGGACTCTCTGACTCTGCCCATGCTCCCGTGAAAAATTGAACTCTTTTTCTTTCATATCCAGCTCTCATCCATATGGCTGGAATGCATTTGGTAAATAATCTATTGGCATAGATTTATATCTCTGCCAGCAGCAGATGAAGCATTTAACCAAAGGTCCCCTGTGGCCCACACCTTGATCCAAAGGCCTGGCTTCAATCCTGATCATTTCAGGCTGTAGAGACATTTAGAGCTAGAAACACTGCTCACACAGCTTAAAAAAATGCACCTTACAAGTGGCCATTAGCTCTGCCTGCAAATAGACTTCTGTTGACTAATCGTCATAACAGTAGTGACATAGGCCATAACATCTCCTGTCACTTAGTGTGTGCTCATGCTGGCCAGGTCTGGGCTTGGCTCTTTTATGTGCATCATCTCAGTTGATCCTCACCTCAAGTTTACAAGATAGACCCTCTCCTAGCACTGTTTTATGAGGGAACTGGGTCTCCGGGCAGTTAAGGTCCCTGCTGGAGTTTACACTGCAGTAAGTGGCAGACGTGGAATTGGAACCATTACAGATCTGGCCTTGGATCCTGTAAGGGAAGATAAATGCAGTGATCAGGCTTGGCTTCTTGCAGGTTCTTGAAGAACAGCCATGAGTGGGTAGGGCAGGGATCACAGTGATGCCGGGAGTTAAAGTATTGCACTTGCGGTTATCCAAAGGGCCCGTGCTTGATTAAATAAATGGTGTTGAATGCTCTTTTTGAATCTCCTTTCTCTGTGTCTTGCATCTGGTCCCCTGGGGTTCTGAATGGTCACAGACTTAGTGAGCAGGATAGACAGACACGAGGGGTAGAAAAGCCATTGGCCACAGCGCCACTCAGTCCTGTGGAATGCTCCTGCGTATGCACAGGACTTTGGCACTCACAGATGGGCATTCTTGCCTGTCAGTGAGTCACAGGTTGTTCATGGGTTAGGAATTGTGCTTGGCACTGTAGCGGGCACACAGTGGGAGCATAGTGCATGTCTGTGACTGGGTGGATGGGTAGGGGAGATCCCTATGATCTGGGGAGTGGAGACAGCAGAAGCAGGAGATAAATGAAAGCATTTGGACTGAAGACAGGAGAGTCTCGTCTGATCATTTCATCCAAAACAGGCCCGCCTTCCCCGACCATTTTCATCATTTTCTCACTCCCTTCTACCTTCACCCCTGTAGCCCTGGTGGAATTCACCACTGTCTGTTTATTCCATCAACTGAGCCTTTTATTCCATCAAAAGGGCCTGGACCATTCTGTCCTTTACTCAGACCAGCAGTGTGGACATCACTTGGGTGCATCACCTGAGCCTGGATCTCAGGCCCCCTTGCCGGCCTCTTGAATCAGAATCTGCAGGTTAACCAGATCCCCAGGTGACCCGCATGCACACTGTAGACTGAGAAGCACCCACTGGTCCCAGATGCCCATTCACCCCGTGCCTCCCAACCAACAGGAGTCCATGTTTTCATCATTGATATGACTAGGAGTCCATGTTTTCATCATTTAACAATCAGACTTTCCCTGTGTTTCCATTTTGTGTTACAGGCCTGGTGGGTAGGAGACGGATTTTTTGCAGATGTCTGGAAAGTCTGCTTCACAGAGAACACCACCAATTGTACAGACATCGACGACAGCTTTTCCCGTGAGTTGAAGCTGATGGGGAAGCATTGATGGAAAATAAGTCGCTTCCCTGCCCTCTGACTCCTCACCCTCTCTGCCACCCAGCATAATGGGAGGGGTCCGGCTGGGGGTTCAGCAGGGACGATGGCAGCTGAAGACGGGGAGGGGGAGTAGAGAAGCTAGAGGCTGGAGGGCGCACCAACCCCACCTACATTGGGCCCACCCATCTCTGTCTTGGCCAAGCAGAGCTTTCTTTCCTTACACTTTCTCAGCTTCAGCCCTTATCTAGAATCTTTCCCCCTTCTCATTTATCCAAGCCTCCCCTCTCCATAGGCTCAGAGACTGTATTTGACACCTGTGTCACTTCCAGACCTCTCAGTAGCTGGCTCTTTTGTGAGCTGTGTGACCTTGCCTTGGGACAGGTCACCTGAGTGCTCAAAGTAGCCTCAGCTGTACATGGAGGTAGAAGCAGTGTACCTGCCGTGCCTGCCTCTGTGCACGAGTCGAAGTACCAAAGGGCTTTGTAAATGCAGGACATCCCAGTTAGAGCCATGCCAGCTACTACTCTCCTCCACTCTAGAGAGGATGGCTCTGTGTTCTGTTCTAGAATTGATGCAAGAGGCACTTTGGGTCCTGGTGTCTGATAAAATACTGGATGCTCCATTAAATTTGGTATCTCAGATAACCATAAATAATTTAAGTATGTCCCCAAATATTAACATGGGACATGCTTATACTAAAAAAATTAAGTGTTGTTTATTTGACATTCATATTTAATGGGCATCCTGTTTCTGTGTGTGTGTGTGTTTACCAAATCTGGCCATCCTATTTAGGGAGCAAGGGACCCTGCTCACTGACTCCTAGAGTCTCACCATCCCATCAGTAATAATATCAACATTCATAACACAAGCAGCAAGAATACCAATAGAAAGCATCATTTGCTATAGGTTTACTGTGAGGCACAGGACTAAGTCCTTTACCTAAACAATTTCATAGCCCTATATGTCAGGGACCATTGGCCCTGTTTTAAGATAGAGAAACTGAGGCACAGAGCAGAAACCCAAGGATACACATCCAGGTCTAAATGATGGAGCCAGGATTCCAGTCTTGAAATGATCAACGCTGAAGCCTGTGCTTTAAACCACATCATGTGGTCCCTGTCACAGCCTCCCCCTCAGTGCATTTATCTGCTATGCTAACCCCTGACCCTGGGAACAGCCATTCTCCCCTGCACTCGGTAGCCCGGCTATCAGTGTGTGTGGTCAGCTGGGCGAGCTGCCTGTGCTTTGTGGCAATGTTTCCAAGTCTCTATTATTTGCATTCCATATCCTCTACGTGGAATTATTTAATTCCCTGTTACTTTTCCTTAAAACAACAGGGGTTGGCAGACTACCAGCCAGATTCAGTTCAATGAGCTAAGAACGGTTGTTACATTTTTAAAGAGTTGTTAAGACAAAAAACAAAAGAACAAAGATGAAAATGTAACAAGGGACTATATGGCCACCAAGCCCAGAGTATTCACAGAAAAGTCTGCCGACCCGACTTGAAAACTGCTCGCTGTTTCCTTACATCCATTTATTTTTAAAGGGACTTTACATCCCTACATAAATGCTAACCGGAATCACTTACCATAAAGCAAGGAAATTTTTGTTTAAAGTGCTACATTGAAAATCAAATGTTATTAAATCCTCACCACATTCATCTGTCTCTTGAAGGTCTGGAGACTGTTTCTGGTTCTTTCCTTGTTAAAAACAAAGCCACCACTAGATCCAGATATTAGCAGTGTTTTACACATGCTAGCAGGCCAAGTAGAGAGCTCCCTGAGGTCCACAGACACCTGTAAACCAGATCAGAGTGTCCCTCCCGGTGGGTGAGTGTTGTTGGTCCGTGCACTGTCTGGCCTCCACCCATACTGAGCTCATCGGCCTCCAGTGGGACATTCTGCATCCACCCCCCAAAGTTGAGAAACTCTCTTCTAAACATGCATCCTCTTCTAAAGCCGTGGTCTTCATACTTTGAGCAGTGTGTAACCATAGGCTGGGTGGGTGGCTTAGACAACAGACATGTATATCTCACAGGGCAGATCTGATGTCTGGTGAGAACAGACTCTGGTGCTGGTTTGCAGACAGCCTGGTTCTCGTGTCCCCACATGGCAGAGAGAAGAAAGGGTCACATTGAAAGTGGCACCCCTTCCCGGACGGATCCCGACACCACCAGAGATTCCGAAAGAGTTAATCTCGGTGTAGCTTCCCGGATGTTTTCATAACGGAGCAGAGCTATAATTTACAAGCGAGAAGATGTAGACTTCTTAAGGTCTCAGTTCAAAGAGCTTTGACAATTATGTATGCACCCTTGAAAACGCCAGCCAGGCAAGAACATTCCGTTCCCCTAGAGGGCTCCCTCGGGCCCCTCTTAGCTCAGTTCCCACCACCCCCTGCCCTGAGGGCAACCACTTCTGCCACTGTTGTTCCCTCCGTCTGTTCTTGGACTTCATAAGATACGATCATGTGGGGTTGGGGGAGGGGATGAGGATTCGTTCCTCATTGTAAGCAGTAGGGAGGGGCTCCCATGCTCTCCCGCAGATCTTCAGGCGCAACCAGACCACACTAAGAACCTTTGCTTAACATTTCATTAAGAATTTAATATTATGCCTGCCTTTAGTCATTTTTTTTGGCAAGATTACAAAAAGAAAAGAAAAAAAGGAAGGTTTTCCTAAGATTTTCCTCTGCAGCTCTGAGTGCTGTCCTCTCAACCATCTTACCTGAGAGTCCTAGTGATAACATCAGCCCTTACATAGCATCCCTTTGAGGGGGGGCACCCCCTAAAATCCTTTCATGGATGAGTTTACCCCACTCTCTCAGCTTGCTGAGGTGGGAGCTGTTATTATCCCCATTTCACAGGTGAGGAAACTGAGGTCCGTGTAGGTGGCTCCAGTCCCCTCTGTATGCCTTTGGCACAGGGCTCCGGCTGTGTCCTTCCCCGTGCAGTGCCCTCACACACTGGCTCCTGTCTTTGCTCAAGCTCCCCTGTCCCGAATCCCGATTGCTCACACCTCACACAAACTTTGCTTTTCTTTTCCTAAGGAGCGAGCACAAGGTTCACTCTCTTAAATGTACTTTCAGAAGGTCACTCAGTCCTGAGGGCCTCAGGTCCCCGAGAATGCCTCCAGAGGTTTCGCTAAAGAACAGACCCGAAAACTGACCTGTCCCCTCTGAGCTCTTGAATCGCAAGCTGCCAGCTTGGAACCTGGTAGCTTGTGCTTTTAAATAATGTCCCATCTGAGAGCCATGGATGGGGGAGCAGCGACCCAGGCTGGGAAGAATGCCCAGCAGGTGGTGGTTCTCTGTTTTCCAGATAAAGACACGGGATCTCAGGTCAAGTGCACAAGTGGACACTACAGGGAGGGTGGAGGGAAAATTCCTTGGCTGCTCTGTGCTCACACTGTGCTCCCTGCACTCTAGTCTCATCCCCCCACTCGGGAGCTGGCGCTGTCCCTGCCCCTGGGGGTCTGGGGTGCCTGCAGTCCTCAGTCCCACGCTCTTGTCCTTTCCCACAGATTACTCCACGATGCAGGCGGTCCAGGCCAGCATGATCCTCTCCACCATTCTCTGCTGCATCGCCTTCCTGATCTTCCTGCTCCAGCTCTTCCGCCTCAAGCAGGGGGAGAGGTTTGTTTTAACCTCCATCATCCAGCTCATGTCATGTAAGTAAAACGACAGGCTTCCTGGAATAGGCACCCCACCTCCTGGCCAAGATCATGGCAGGCTAGGACTCGGAAAGGAGAGGTTGGCAGCTGTGCCCGGTGCCTCCGTGGGCCATTTCATACTTTGGAGTTTGGATTTAGTTAGGGTGTCAGAGAGGGTGCCCTTCCTGAGCTGGGATCTGTAGGGTGAGTGGAGTTGCTGCAGAATGTGCTCTGTTGGTACAGAGGGGAAGGAACAGTGAGACAGGCGCAGGGAACAGCATGACCAAAGCCCTGTGATAGGAGAGACTTAGCTGGCCAGTGGAGCTGGAGTGTAGAGACGTGGGGGGGGGGGGGGGGGGGGGGGGGGGGGGGGGGGGGGGGGGGGGGGGGGGGGGGGGGGGGGGGATGGGCAGGTGGGGAGGAACGTGGGGACGAGGAGGCACATTGTGTGCGAGGCCTGGTGTGAGCTGCACCAGACTCACAGGTATTGTAAGCCTGCTAGGATTTGGGGGTCTTTTCCCCAAGCTGGTGGGAAGCCATCAATTTGGCTTTTCTGGTTTGTTGTTGTTGTTGTTGTTTTGGCTGGTTGGTGTTAGGCATGCCTGCTTTGGGCCCTTGGGGGCGGCTAAAGATACAGAGATGAACAAGACACTGCCTCGATCCTGGAGGACTTAGAGAAAAAAGGTGTCTCAGAGCACTTTGCCCTATTGTGAGTTTCAGTGACACTGAAATCGGGTGCAGAAGCCTGTGCTACCACGTGATGGTTTGTTATTATTCCTCAGTAGAGAGAGTTAAAGCTTTCTCATGACAAAAACTAGAAGCCCCTTCTTCCACTGTACTTTCCAATCGGGAGACAATGGATGACTTGAGGAGGATGAGAACTCTGTACTTCTGAGACTGCCTGCTGCTTAGTGCTAACTCCCACCTCCTTCCAGCCAGCCATCTGTCCCCCAGACTTCATTCTCTGCAGCCCAGAGTGAAGTCCAGACCTCCATGCCCTCAGCATAGCCCCAAGGCACGTTACAACACACTAGGGGGATCTGTATGCCTGCAACTGTTTCAGTTTTACTTTTTGTTTTTTTAATTCTCACCCAAGGACATCCTGAGAGAGAGAGAGAGGAACATTGATGTGAGAGAGAAACATTGATCAATGGCCTTCCATATGGATTGCCTTCCATATCTTCCATATGCTCTCTGACTGGGAATTAAATCCACAACCCAGGCATGTACCCTCACCAGGAACTGAACCGGCAACCTTTCAGTGCACAGGACAATACTCAACCAACTGAGCCACTTTGGCTGGGCTGTCTCAGTTTTAAAACTGAGTCCTGCATCCCAGGAAACGCCTCAGCCTGAGCATAGCAGGACGGCTCGTCACATACAGCATCCTTCTTTTAGGGCACCTTACCTGACAAGCCAGGGTACAGGCAGAGATTAAAGCATTTGGATCATAAAAGACCCTGGAGGGTCACTTGGTCCCCGATCCCCCAGTCCATCAGGATCCCTCTGGGACCTGTCTAAAGTGCAGCCCCAAAGGCCCATCTTGACCTGTTGGTTAGAACCTGGGGATATGTGTTCTCATCCATGAGCCCAGCACTTGGGAGCAGTGACACAGACCCAGACCCAGTGAGGCCGAGACAAGTAATATGACTTGCCCTAGGGCACCCATGAGGGGGGTGTCTGTTCTGCTTCTTCCTTTACTTTCCTTGTATCTCCCAGCAAGAGGCATGAACACCCCACTACTCACACTATTAAAGGCCATTAAATCTTGACAATTAACATGCAGAGAGGGAGTTGAGAAGTTTCCCATTCAAGTTTACTTTCTGTTATTGTCTCCATTTGTCTATTTGTCTCTTAAGGCCATTTAGTCAAAACTGGCTGGTTACCTTGATACAAAAGTCACACACAGCCCTTTCCCATCCACAACAATTCCTTTGACCATTTTCTGGTCTGAGGACCTGCCCCTCTCTCTTCTGCCCCAAGCCTGCAAGGTTTAGATGCCGTATCAATCAGTGATGTCCAGGTGTGAGCAACAGATGCTCTAACTTACGCAAGAGCCAGATGCCAGTGCAGCTCACACGATTCAAAGGAAAAGCTGGTCACCAGGTCTTGGATAGAGGATCCAGGGAGCAGAAGCTGATGGGCAGTCACTTCAGCAAAATGCTGGCAGAATCCATGTGAATCAGAAGACATTGTGACTTTTCCCCAGATTCAAGCCTCCAGGAACAACAGTCTGATCCGCAGAGATAGTTATGCACTCAACCCCCAGTTAGAGAAGGGCTGGCACCCTGATGGACAGTCCTGCCTGGCCAAGAGAGGCTACAGGTTCTGCAAGGAAAACCAGGGTACTTAGCCTCATCCTAGCATTCATGTCTTTCAATCAAGTTGCCTTTGGCTGCAAGTAAGAGAAAATTCCAATTAACAATGACTTCAGCCACAAAGACCTTAATAACAAATAGGAGGTAGAAGGTGCCAGAGTTGGTTTGGCAGCTCAGCAGCCGTATCCCCAACCCCCACACCTCTCATCCTTCTATGCCATCATCTTCAGAGTGTCAGTGATAACCCTCTCGTGGTCCCCAAAAGCTTGCCACGGCTCCAGCCATTCCATCCTGACCTAACAGGCTAACGTAGTATGTAAGGGAAAGTACAGAGTTGAGTAGTGGGGGACAGACATTGTACAGAGCCTGAAAAGCCTGAACTATTTACTGTCCAGCTGACCCCTGGTTTAGATACATTATGTCTTATCTTCTGGGCTGGGCACACGGCTGCCCAAATAAAATTGGGTTCAGCCTGGCCAACGTGCTCAGTGGTTGGGCATTGAACCATGAACCAGGAGGTCATGATTCGATTCCCGGTTAAGACACATGCCTGGGTTGTGTGCTTGATCCCCAGTGGGGGGTTGTGCAGGAGGCAGCTGATCAATGCTTCTCTCTCATCATTGATGTTTCTATCTCTCTCTCCCTCTCCCTTCCTCTCTGAAATCAATAAACACATATTTTAAAAAAATAAAAATTGGGTTCAGCTAGCAAGAATGGGCAGCAAAATGGTGACGTGGCCCAGGGGGCAGTGATAGTCAAATAAAATACTCATTATCATCTTTCCAATAGACTAAAACAAACACCTATAATAATAAAAGCTTAAACTGGTCTTTAATAGTCCCCTCAGGGGCCTGGCCACACTGCGGTCTGTGATTTATTGGTATCTTCACTTTTCTTCTCGCAGGCCTGTGTGTCATGATTGCAGCTTCCATTTACAC